>VYZU01042507.1:0-58310 GCA_013401355.1 Ceyx cyanopectus
TGGCTGAGGTGAGAAGGGGTCTCTCCAGAACCTCTGCTCCAAGCCCCAGTGCTGCTAGAGCAGGTTGCTCAGCACTGTATCCATACATCTTCTGGCTATCATAGCCACTGGACAATCCTTCCCAGGGTAAAAACTTTGTTCTTATGTTTATATAAAATGTTGGTTTTCATTTTGTGGCTGTTACCTCCTGTCCTGTCCCTGGGCAGTGCTGAGAAGACCCTGGCTCTGGCCTCTGGACTCCCTGCCCCACATCAGGTATTTGTACACAGAGAAGATCCCCCCTAGCCTGCTATGCTCCAGGCTGGACAGTCCCAGCTCTCAGTCTCTCCAAAGGATGCTCTAAGCCATGAATCACCCTCTTGGCCCCTCACTGGCCCTGCTCCAGTGTCTCCATGCTTCCCCAGACTTGGAGCCAGCACTCCAGCTGTGTCTCACCAGGGGTAGGGAGACTCTCTTCACCCAGACAACTCTGCTGAGTGCAGCCCAGGAGGCTGTTTGCCCACCTCACGTTTTCTTTGTGAAAACAGGCCTTCAAAAGGCAGTCTGCACATCTGCAACAGAAGGCAGTGAGACCTGTGGGGTGGTGCTTCAGGTCCCAAGCTACTCTCACAGTAACTTTTGTGCTTTACCTAACCACGGACGATGCTGTCAGTGGGTGACAGGAGGTTTCAGAGGCAAAGCTGTTAATCATCTTCCCAGTAGCACAAAGCATCCTTCTGGGCATCTTCCTCCATTCCATTTACTCAAGTAAACACTTGAAGTCCCAACCATTCCTGATGTATGAACTGAAAATCTCCCTAAGAAAGGGGCAACCAACAGTAATTCTGAAAAGAGCAATAACTCATTGACATGAATCATGAGCAAAAGGGGTTAAAAGAAAAAAATCCAAACAAAACAAACAACAGAATTTTCACTTCTTGCCACCACCAGTGCAAGAGCAAAGCAGTGGCAGAGAAAACTCCTCTCTGCTTCAAAACAACAACCCAACTCAATCTGTAAGGATAAACTCCTCTCTACTTCAAAACAGAGAACCCAACTCCATCTTTAAGGATAACGCTCCCTGAAGCAGCACTGAGAGGATCCCACCAAGCCTGCCTGGCTTCCCAACCCCTGGCAGGGTAACAGGAGAGCCCAGCCTGCAGACCTGCAGGACAGGGAAGGAACGGGAACCACACACAGAGATCCTCCTTCCATCAGCACTGCTTGGGGTATGGCATCCTTGTGTCCAGGACAAGAGAACAACGCCCTGAAGATGGAAACAAAGCCAAAAAAAAAAAAAAAAAAAGCACAGATGTACTGGGGGTCCCAGGCCCTGCCCTGACATGGTGCTGCACCTGAGCACGCCTGCTGCACACTGCTGACTGACACACTGATTGGATCCACGCAGACCTTTCCTGTTGGTAAAGATGGTCAGTGCCACGATGAGTCAGCAGCTCCACCAGACTTAGGAAACACTCCAGGAACAGCACCCCAGGTGCTTCTGCCTTGGGGTTTACAGACCATCAACATGCTCCAGGAGGATACAGAGGAATTCAAGGAATCCCAAATCTTCCTTTTCTAGGCACAGTCCTCAGTGCTTGTTTGACTGGAGCCTTCTGTGCATATGACACTAGGTGAGCAGCAGAGCAGAGGGGTCTGGACTTCATAAAACCAAGGATGACAATTCAAATAAAGGAACTAAAGGGGTCTCTGTCAGGACAGAGGAACATGCCTAAGACCTCCAGTCAGAAAACTGGTTCAGTTCATCCCAAACACAGCAGAGCATCAGTCAGGGCAGCTGTCTGCAGGTTCTGCACAGAGCTGCTCTGCTGTTGGTGCTCTCCTACTGCTGTTAGATACCAACAGGAATGGAGCACTGGCACACATGGCTCTCCATAGCAGTGGAGAACTGGTGCACATGGCTCTCCATGCCAGTGGAGAACTGACACACATGGCTCTCCATACCAGTGCAGCACTGGTGTACAGCTGCCAGAGGAAGGAATTACCTTCCCCTCATGATGACTGTCCTCCCCCGTGCCCACCCAGTGCAGCACAGGGCTCTGCAGCACCTCAGGGCACAAACCTCAGCTCCTCAGGGCATCAGCCACCTGCAGAGGAATCTGCTGATCCTGAAGGGACCTGGATCTCAGGAGTTAAGTCTCATCTCTACTAGCAGACACTCAGCAGATCATCCCTTTGAGTGATGGGGTCAGACTGGTTTATTGGCGCAATGGAAAACCCAAATTACAAATCAACAGAAAATGTCAAGCAAATATTTTAAGAGCTTTTGGTGGTTTTTTTAAAGCCACCCTGCTGGAGAAAAAGTTTGAGTCCACAAAAATTCACCATTTCGCAGCCTGAGTTCCAGAATCTGGGACCCTTCAAGTGCTTCTTTTAAACTTATTTATTCTTTGTATTAAATGCTAACTCTTCTAACAAGCATCTTTTAGTAACAGCAAACGGAGAGCACTGATATCTGCTCTAAAATATTACTTTTTTTTTTAATAAGATCACAGAATGATATTGGTTGGAAAGGACCTCTAAGATCATCAAGTACAACCTTCATCCCAACTACTCAGACTGCAAGTAAAACTATTGCTCAATTCAGTTGAACTTGTTTTTACAATTAGATTTCTTTAACTTATATTACATTTCAAGAATGGTAGTTGAGAATCATCATGCAGAAAAATATGCAAATTTTGTGTTAATGTTACTGAAAAGTCTCACAACGTTTCAATCTTCTATGAGATAAATTTCAACTCGCCCCCCCAAAAAATTAGAATTTCAAAACATATTCCCTATACAAACTGATAAAGGAATTTCAACATAAATATCCAAATTAGTGTTAATTTTCAGGATTTTTTCTTCCCTACCTAAAGAAGCCTTATAAAGAATTATCACATGCAAAACACTTGAAATATTATTAATATTATAATATGTTACATTGGATTTTGTGCCACTTCTATCATCTGCCAAGCATGACCATGACCATAACCAGCAGTTATTTTTGGGGTGTTTTTTTTTTTCAAGTACAGTCATTTGGCTCTTATGCCACATACTGATAACCACAGTTCAAATACCCCATTCCTCATTATTTTTCCTATCTTATGAACTCACACACATCAGTGAAACACCTTAAAAAGACACCTTTGTGGCAGATAATACTAAATGTAATTTGTTGGGTCCCACCCATCTTATCCAGGGAAAGCTGGTCTTCTGTTCAAGTTCTCTCTGGGTCAAGTCTAAGAACAATTCAAACAGCAGATGCTTCCCCCTTATGGTTCAGTTACACATCCCTTATCACATTTCCCTCTCAAGTCTTCAATTAAAAAATCCTACCTTGACCTGACAGGGCACAGAGGATACTTCAGACTCCCTGAAAAGTTGTTCTTATTTTCAGTCAAATTTAAGTCAAATCAACATTAGTGAGAGCTGTTATTATTATTATTAGGCAACTAAAAGTTCCCTGATTGTGCTGGTGAGCAGTACAGACGTGGGCACTTCTGTTTGAACACTCTGCTGTGTAACACTTGAAAACAGCCATGACACTCCCAGAATGGTGAGCATGGATACTCCTCTCCCTCATTTCAGCAAGACAGTATTTTTCTTTTTCAAAACAATGGCTTCTCTGGGCTTGTTTTTCTCCTTTTGGGCTTCTTTTTCTGTGAAGAGCTGTGACCAAAGGCAGCACAATATCAATTACAAGCATGACTTATGAGGTTATTTCTCAGTATTTACTGTAATTTGAGAAATGAATGAAATGTCTCAGGATTCTGACCAGATTTCCCTTAGGAAATACATATGTGGGCATGAAGAGAAGGGCCACAAACAAATGGCCCCCTCAACAAGGAGGAACTTCTCTCCAACCTCAGAAAGCAGAATGATCACAGAATCACAGAATGTCAGGGGTTGGAAGGGACCTACAAGATCATCTAGTCCAACTCCCCTGTCAGAGCAGGGTCACCTAGATCAAGTCACCCAGGAACAGATCCAGGTGGATCTTGAGTGTCTCCAGAGATGGAGACTCCACAGCCTCCCTGGGCAGCCTGTTCCAGAGCTCTGTCATCCTCACTGGGAAAAAGTTTTTCCTTGTGCTGACCCTAAACCTCTTGTGCTCCAACTTGCACCCACTGCCTCTTGTCTTGTCATTGGATGACACTGAGAAGAGTCTGGCTCCATCCTCCCTACATTCACACTTAACATATTGACATTAATGAGGTCCCCCTCCTCAGTCTCCTCCAGGCTAAAGAGCCCCAGCTCTCTCAGCCTCTCCTCATGAGGGAGATGCTCCACTCCCTTCAGCATCTTGGTAGCCCTGCGCTGGACTCTCTCCAGTAAATCTCTGTCTTTTCTGAACTGGGGTGCCCAAAACTGGACACAGAACTCAAGGTGGGGTCTCACCAGTGCAGAGTAGAGGGGGAGGAGAACCTCCCTTGACCTGCTGGCCACACTTCTCCTATTGCATCCCAGTATGCCATTGGCCTTCTTGGCCAATTCCTAAAGATTGGGACAACACTGGCCTTCCTCCAGTCCTCAGGCACCTCTCCTGTTCTCCAGGACCTTCCAAAAATGATGGAGAGTGGTCTAGCAATAACCTCTGCCATCTCCCTCAGCACTCATGGGTGTATCCCATCAGGGCCCATAGACTTGTAGATGTCCAGTTTGCTCAACTGGTCTCTAACCCAAGCCTCTTCAACTGAGGAAAGAACTTCCTCTCTCCAGACTTCATCTGTGGTCTTGGAGACCTGGGACTCCTGGTAGCTGACCTTAGCAGTAAAGACCGAGGCAAAGGTGGCATTCAGTAACTCAGCCTTCTCTCTGTCCTCGGTCACCAGGGCACCCGCTTCATCCACTAGAGGATCATGGATCTGTGCAACTGCAACCAACCGCCAGGTGATCTCAGCTCATCCCAGCAGAGTGGAACATGCCTGTCATGTGCTCCAAGGCCACTGCTGCATGTCACACTTTGTCAGAGCTGCTTCAACACTGCTCACCTGCAGCCAGCTTCCAGGGAGTTAAAGCTCTCAGATTCTGAATCAATCTCCCAATCATCTGGAATGTAGCACTGGAATAATCTGAAACTGCAGGAAACTGAAGACCACAGTTGCACAACATGAAATCCAGCTTGGTTTCTCCCTACAACCTTCCCTCTGAGCAACCTAACTGGGAATCTGGGGCTGCTGTTGAATTCTGGTTATCATCCTGGAGTGAGCAGAGCAGAACTGTAGCGTGGGAAGCCACCTAGTGAGGAAGGAGCACAAACATGCCCAGAGCTTCCACACCCTGAGGCAGCCAGAGCTTGTGATCACTGCTGTTTTCCTCACTGACTTGCAAGTTCTGTGCTATTCTGGAGTTCAGAGAACTGCACAATGATTCCTGGCAACTTTTATGTGTCTTCCTAAATCTTGGAAGTGAACTGTGAAATAAGGAATTTCCCAAAGAGGAGATGTACAAGAGCAAAAAGAAGGCATCAAAATGTATAAGGAGGTTGGATGCAAATTTTCAACTCCTACCAGCACCATGTACAGAAAAGGTCACCATCTGTGAGCATGAAGAAATAAATTACCTAAGGGAGGCAAATGGTCAAAAATGGAAACAATCAAAACAAACTATTTTCTTCTAACTGGATGCAGAAGGCACTCAGCAGACTCAAAGGAGGCAGCTTTCATGACCCAAAAAAACCCACCCAACCAGCAGTTGTAGAACTCGTGTGCACTGAACAGCATTTCTCAAACAGAGCTCAAGGAGCATGAACACAAACCCTGCCCAGCAAGAATTCCCAGCCAGCAGTGCTTGGTGTGTATAAACAACACGTCACGGGGCCTGCTGCCTATGGCAGAGCTGAGCCAGCTCCTGGCTGCACTGCAAACCCTCTGCACATGAACAGCACACCACTGCCCACAGAGAGCTGGGTGGGTGAGGATTAGATGCCAGTTTACTCTGATATGCTGTCAAATGGCACCACTGAAGAAACAGGTGCAAAATCCATCACCCTAAGATCAGGGGAAGGAGAGCTGTGTGTTACAGGGCAGCTGGCAGCATTAGCAGAGTATGGAATTGCTGCTGTATGTCATTCAATAGCAGGAGAATGCCAAAGAAACAGCTATTTACTGGAATCATTCTTGTGTCATATGTCAGTAAACTCAGTGAGGGATTGGCTGCAGATTTTTTGGAACAGGACACAACGTGTGCTGTTCATTAAAGCCTCACTTGTCCTCCAGCCAGTCAAACAGCACTGAGCAACAGCAAAGCACAATACCACCTGAGGAGTGAGTACTCTTCAAGTCATACCACCCCTGATGACACAACTGCAGGTATTTGATGTGAAAATGTCATTTAAAGACCCTTTGAACTTTTAAAATGTTGTTTCTCTCAAAATGACTCTTGGCAGGGGATGGTGCTCTAATCCCTATGGGAATTTTGAACAGTGTTACTTTGTCACTGACATCAGAGACATTCAGATGTTGTAGCTGGAGGGTTTCACAAGTTCGTACTTAAAATCCCATGGACAGAACTGAAGTTCAAAGCAGTGAGTTCAAGCGGTGAAGACTCTACAGATGAGAAGTAGGACTGTAAAGAGAGTAACAGTGGCAGGGATCATGAAGACAGGTACAAAGCTGAAAGACAGCACCCATAAGAGGAAAAAAATACCTTCAGGCAAATACTTAGTGAAAAGTTTATACTCTAATTATATACTGAATACAGGTGTCTAATAAACTTTTTGTGTATAAATCTCTTTTAATGAGGGATCATCTGGGATTCAAGGTTCTCTGCCTTTCAGGTTTTCACAGCAGCATTTACTCCAAAAGAAACTGCAGAGCATCTGTATCATACTGACCACTGAAAGCAGCCTGGGGTCACAGAGAGCAGCACAAATGGCAGTGCAAATTGCTGGCAGTGCAACACTGAGAAGCTGAGAACAGGAACAGCTTCACCTTCCCAGCAGCAGAAGGGAATTTATTATACAGGACTACAGGTAGGGCAAAGCTGGCCAGGCCCAGTGTTCCTGTGGGACAAGGGCCACCAGAGCCACCTCTGGTACAGCCAGAGGGTAACTCCTGTGGCTGCTGAGCTCAGTGAGCACCTCCCATTAACTGACACAAGGGCTGGGTTTGGCACTGAAGCAGGAGCCCCTGCACACTCAGCTGTAGCAACCTCTGGCATCTGGGGCAAGACAAAACTCCTGCCACTCACAGCTCTCTCTGGCCCAAATCCATCTCCTTTCTTCTCTGCTTTCAATTACCTTCCTATCTAGGCTGTTTATGGAGAGCAAGCAGCCAAATGCAATGGCTCCCTGACTGCATGAAGCATCAGTGAGCAGGGATGTCCTCAGCAGTGGGGACAGAACAGGACAGACACCCAGAGACAACTCCAAGCACAAGAGTTGGTAAGGTGAGACTGGGAACCATATCCATGTATGGTACACACATTTTCAACACAGTCATGTTGCACCTGGAGATTTTGTAGCAGACTGTTATAATTTTACCTTCTATTTTTCAGATGTGAATTATTATAATTTCAATAAATTAGTAATGACTGAAAAAAAAAAAAAGGCATCTTTCAGACTGTGTCATCAATACACTATTTAATGCCTAATTAGGAAATAATGACCTTGGATGTGAGTTACAGTAAGTTTCAGTGGAAAGAGACCTTAGGCAAAAGAGTAGACTGTCAGAACTTTCTGTGGTAAACAACTGTTTTTCCTTTCCCCCCTGTTACAGCACTGTGGTTTCTGCAACCTTTGGAATACCAGCTTTTCAGATTTTAGGATTAAAATCCAAATGCCTTCCACACACAACTGTGCCAGCTACCCCTGTCATTATTTAGAGTATTCTGTGAAGTGTGCCAAAGCAGAACAGATTGGTATCTGGCACACACAGGGCTGAGACACAGGCTGCATGTACAGTACAGCTAGAATCTCAGTGTGCACATGCAGGTATTGAATAAAACAAACAAAAATGCCTAGTGAAGAGGTTTCCTTTCAGAAAGGCATGCACTTCCAGACCTTCCCCTTCCCTGCTGTCAGAGGGGAGCTGGCACCTCACAGATGCCTGATCTAAAGAGTTAGGAAGAGTCCATTTCAGCATTAAAAGCAGGGTGAAAGTTAATTGCACTGCTTTGTATTCCCTGGGAAATTAGCTCTGAGCATTTAGCTTGAATTCAAGGAAAAGCAGATCTAGCACGTGTCAATATAATATCGAATTATGTATTATTATAATCAAAAAAAATACTATTTTGCCTCTCCAAGAACAATATTGAATGCAAATCAAAACATGTATTGATCTGGTATTCTGAAGTCAAAATTTTCTTTCAACTGCAGTGTCACTTACATGAGTATCTTGAAAAGTTAAAATGTTAAAATATAGAAAAATCTATGTGATATTTATGAACAAACTAAATCAAGCAAATTGACAACATGGAATTAATCCTTGTGAGCATATAAAGATTTCTGTGAAACATGAGCAGATTGGTAATTCAGACTCACCACTCAAGATGGGGACAGCAGTATTTTAGGAGATGGACATGTTGAAAACATTGTGGCATAGATGGACAGACAAAAGTAGAGAAGCAGATGCCAGAAGAAATACAAGCCTATCACTGTCAAACAGCAGGCAGCCAATTTTTCACATGCCAGAAAGATTTTCATGTTGATCTCTCTCTACATCTTTATCCAGATAACATGGAGCTCATGTCAGTCGGCACAGACAGCCCCCAGTCCTGACCTGATGAGATTACTATGGAAATATCCCAGTCATTTCAGCACAGGAGGCAATGGCTTCACAGGCTCTCAGATTTGAGCCACAACATCCTTTCCTGAGCAAAGTGCTTTGATATGGTTCAGGATGGTGGCTCCAGAGAACTCATCCCAGTTCTAAAGGAGCTGGAGATGGTGTCAATGCACAAAGCTTTTCCAAAGGTGGAAAAAAAAAGCTTTTCTCCCAGGGTGGAGATGATGGTTGCTGAATGCCACAAAATACAAGTGTTTTAAATAACATTTAAATAAAAATCACAGAGCTGGAAATATTTACATTTGCATCTTACTGTTTGGCACAGTTAACTAAGAACCCCAATAACAAACCAGACAGAATTACCTACACTTTCATGGACACACGACTCCAGGGTATTTTATGTATACAAACATAAATTTACATTTTTTATTTTAACTAAACATTTTATGTATACAAACATTTATGTTTATGTATATAAACAGAATTTTATCCTTTCACAACCCATAACCTGGGAAATATTCCTGCCCAGGAACATCAGGATTGACAACAGTAACTCTATAGATTTATTTTTTTTTAATAAATTTTTGGTTACCTGACTGACAAAACAAAAAGTACTGTATGTAGAACTACATGGGTTGGTTTGTTTTTCATTATTCTGCTAGATTTGGATCCATCAGCAGCTCAGAAACATTCCAAATGGCCATCACTACAGAACTTCAAAGCAGAGATCCCCCCAGAGAATTAGCAAGAAGCATCAAGGACTTGGAAAGAAAGTCCTAAGCACTCCTATTTATGTTCACCCTCAACATAAACATTTGCTAGCAAGGGCTGCTCTGGGAGAAGAAAGTTAGTATTTCTTCAGCACTGAGCGTACTCAGTTGGAAGTGTTAGGCCTTAATTAACATTAAAGACTCTAAAGCAGGTCTGAAAATGTTTGAGATGAAGTCACATGATGATCTTCTGTGAGATGCTCCAGCACTGCAAGTGTAATCTGTTGGGCTTGGGGGGTTGAGTAATTTTCATTTGACTTCAATCATGCTTTTTAAAGCCCTTCTCCCAGAAGAAACCACAGAGGGGTACAGACTGAGAAGGGGACAGTGTCCACTGACCTGCAGTCCCCTCAGCAGAGCTCCCTCACAGCCACGCAGAACCAGATGCTGGCTTTGCTGGGCTGCATCTTCAGCACCCCCCTGCCCACTTCAGTGGCTTCACAAGGAAATCTCCACAAGCAGCAAGAGGAGGAGACCACGTGTGATTTGTGCAGTGTTTGCAGAGGAGGGTGAACAAAGGGAAACTTGGCCTGACACTCAGCCCTTCAGATCTGTTCATACTGCAAATACATCGTGAGCTGCACCAAGTTTTACTTCTCCAGGTGGCCCAAGGTAGGTGTGCCCAGGGCTGAGCTCCTTTTGTGTCTGAATACCCCTGAAATGGGTGTTTGCTCCTCTCCAGCCACGTCAGCAGTACAGTACCCTGCCTGCTCCATGGCAGAGAGGCAGGAGCACAGAAAGCACTGCAGGGAGCCCATGTGCCAGCCCACCCACGGGCTCCTCTTCAGCTCCCACGACACCCACCCCACAAGGCATCTGGGCAAAGCACACATGAGCTGGCATTTGAAGTGCATGTGAGTGGCAGCAGCTGGGACAGGAGGGAGCTGAGGCCACGTCACCAACACAGCCACAGCAGAACAGCCTGAGCTGCAAAGCAGACAGCTCAGGGTTCAAAGGTGGAAAGCCAAGTCTTGATCCCATTAAGAAGAGCTGTCTAAGTGGCTACACAGGTTATGAAACTGGCACTAATGAAGATAAGAACATGAGAAGAAAAGACTTCTCCCTAGACTAAACTGAATTGGAGTTGAAAACATTTCTCTTATTTTCTTCAACCTAATGTATGCAGTAACCATGTCAGGAGCCACATGAGCACCCTTGTGCCTTCTCCCCAAGCAGCATTCCACATGCTATTCCACTACCACTGCCCTGCTTGTTCCAGGAACACAACCTGTATCATCCACACCTGGGACATCAAAGTGAAATAAACATCTTGTTGTGCTTTCTAGTATTTTCCTGATGACCCTCAGTATAAAAATACATATTTTATTGACCTGAGAACAGCAAAAGCTACCAAAAAACAAAGCAGTTACTGTTCAGGTTGTAAATGATCAGGTTGTAAATAAAAGGCTTTCCAGAAGTAGCATCTTGCAGAGATGTTCACTGTCTGCAGTTAAAATATTTTTTTTTCATATTGTCTGAAAATAGATATGTTTAAAATCCACTTTAATTTTTTTTTTGACCATGAGTTTTGACTCTCATCAGCCAGCTAATGCCAAGTGTATCTACTCTACAGTATCCTTGCACTAACCTCTAGAATTAGGTTAGCAATAAACTGGTGTTAGAAACAGCAATATATTAATACTAGATGCACTACTACAAATTAAAAGACATGTGGACAAGACCAATCGGTTCAAGACAAGATCAATTATTTCACATCCTTGACAAGATTTACAGTTAGGAGTAAATTATGACAATAGATTGTGATCAATATTAATGGAAAAGAAGAATCTCTACCATCAGAAAGTTAGACACAACCAAGTGTTAAAGAATGTTTTGCTTATTTGCAACCCGGAAAGGATTTTGATCACCTGGGCCACAGACAAGATGTCAACACGAAAGAAAATAAAGGAAAAAATGTAGATCACTTAAGTAACCACCAGAAGAGCTCATATCCAGACCAAAACCAATCAGTGCATGAAAACGCAGTTTCAACAGGTATTTTAATTCTGCAGTAAGGCAAAATATCACCCATGTCTTTGCTGTAACTCAGAGAAAGAAAAGCAACCCAGCAATCCCTAAGCTGCCATTCTGACCCAAACACACTGGGTTTACAAAGGGAGGCTGCTTAAAGACAAGGAGAAGAGAGAGAGAGGGCAGCAGGGAAAGTCTTCTTGAGGTGTTTCTGCAAGTGCTGAACTCGACCCAAGTCAGCCAACACCTGCCATGCTGCTTTGTCCTGCTAGGCAGAAATCCACACCTGCCTGGAATGCCTGGAGCAACGTGCTTTGAGTTTCACACCTGGGCTTGAGAAGGTGGGAACTGAAAAGACTTGTGTGGGGATTTTTTCTGTTGTTTATTTCTTTTTTCTTTTTCTTTTTTTTTTTTTTAAGAAACTGTTCAAATGGAAGATGACCAAGTCAAGCTGAGAAAAGGAAAGCTTTATGGGACTTAGAGATCAAAATAGAATTCCTGGAAGTAGAAATACAGAACAGGAATTGTAGCCTCATGGAGAAATGGGCACCCAGAGTCAGAATCTGGCACCCAATTAAGCAGCACTTTATTTCCAGAAGCAATATATTTCAAATCTTTTTTGAAATTTCCTCCTGCCTCCTTCTGTGTAACTCAGGAGCAATACACCAGGCCTACAGAAAGAGATACACTGGAATCCCTTGGCAGCACTGAATGTTTTATAAGATTGGAAGATCCTTACCCTGTATTGATGGAAATTATTTCTATCAGTGGATTCTTCCTAATCTTTGGCAAATCCAGTCGTGCTCCCCCCAGACGTTTTCCATTATCCTTTTTCTGACCCAGCAGTCTCACAGAATGACCTTCAAATGAAGCACAAAAATGTAGTCAATACAGAGCACAAGCCCCTTCATACTTGTTTTGATTTGCCCTTCTTCAGAAGCAGCCTTTATACTTCAAAGGCTAGAAATGAAAATGAGGTGCAATAATTATTTCCACCAGCTGAAGCATTTAAAGAGAGACACTGACAGGTAAAGTAAATAATGTTAAAATGAACAAATCATTTCATCTAATTATCTTTTCACACTTGCATTTTCTGGTTTATTCAATTAAAATCCTCTAAGCAGTTTAACTTTCAGATCCTCGAGCAAATATCAACATAGCAATGTCAGGTGGCAGGATTTTTTTCTCACTATTTCAATAAAATTAGTAGGTAATGAACAACTAAATATTTTTTAGCTTATTATATGGAGAACAAGCAGATTCAGGCAAAGTTACCTGACTGTGTCAGTCTGAGGGAAGGTTGTGTAAAGCTCATCCTGGTAATGTGTTCATGGGTAAGATGACTACCAAGATTTACACCTTATTCCTCCCACACCAACAAGACTACAGGACAGAAAATTGCCTCTCAGCTCCTGCCCTGAAGGCAGTAATAACTCAGAGTAAAACACAAATGCCATCACCAGCTACCTACAACAGTACATCAGTCACACCACAACAGGTCCTACATTTAAATTGTCAAATGACAGAATTCCTTAGTAGCAAAATCTATTAATGAAGATTAAAACCAACTGTTACTGCAACAGGTAAAGTCTGCCCGAGTTACTAATGTTACCAAGTTACTTGGATCATTTATTCCCCAAAGCCTAGAATATGAAGATATAAAACAGCAAGGAAAAGCCAATGCTAGATACCTGAAAAGAGGTGGGAAGTAACCACCTCTTGGAGAGGAGGAGAGAGAGAAAGCAGGTACCTGTTGACATCAGAACACTCTTCCATATTTATGAAACTACAGCTACAATCTGTCAAATATTTCAGAAAAGAAATAAAGACTTATCCTGAAAAGGGAGGCAAAAGGAAAGCATGAAACTGAAGCACTAGCTGAGCTACAGAAAGCAGATAAGCAATTCAGATCACTGCAACTATGTTCACCCAAATCCCTTCCACTACAACAGCTACTACAAAACTATCTCTTCAATCACTTAAATATATCTCTTTTTCCACTACTCATTTTGAGGAGTCATTAATTATTTTTTTTAATACTATGGCATTAATCCTCTTAATTCATTTCTGCGATATGGCAACAACAACCTGGAAAGAGACAGCTACTGGTATACAATCCTCCTCAGGTGGGTTTTAAAGATACATAAAAATTCTCCATCAAAAATAGGCTCTAATGGAGCAATGAGCAGGCCTGGGCTGACCCATTACAGTTACCTCTGTAAGTACACATCAGAACACCAACAGGAATTAAATGGTACTTGACAAAAACTTCATTGCATCCTGCTGGGAATGTAG
Source organism: Ceyx cyanopectus (assembly GCA_013401355.1). Taxonomy (NCBI): domain Eukaryota; kingdom Metazoa; phylum Chordata; class Aves; order Coraciiformes; family Alcedinidae; genus Ceyx; species Ceyx cyanopectus. The sequence goes on from VYZU01042507.1 coordinate 13,745, forward strand.
GGCTATGGTACTGGTGCTGTTAACATCTGCTAGTGACTCACTCTACCTTTTCACAACAGTAACAGCAATATCTTTGTCTCACTATACAGTCAGTTCTTTTCCCATCTACTGCTTCATTAAGGACTCACACACAGCACCATTTTATTCACTCGTCTAGCAGAAGTGATTGTATTCAGTAGGCATACAAATTAAACTTATTAATCTCTGTAATTCCTAATGCTGTGGTTTATCTTGAATAAACCAGTTTATCCATTCTGAACCTATCCAATTGCATTATGATATTAAAACCCTACTGGGGTTGATGGGGTTGATGGCTGCACACCCAGTGGGATGATTCACAGGACTCCATCCACTCTGATTAGCAACAGTACAACAAGCTACCCAAAATTTTTAATTTACCCATTTAGAACTGGGGTCAAACCACCGTTCTGAAGCTGAAAACACAAAACCACACCAAGAAACTGCAGAAAACAACCTGTGCCCCCAGAAGTACCTCCTGAGAGCACAGATGGGTGACACCCAGTCCCCCACAGCATGGCGAGTGGCTGTGGGAATGATGCTCTCCAGGAAGAGCTGAGCTCCCACTCTTATACTGGGAGCAGTCATCAGAGAGGCAAACTTGTTAATGGAGCTTCTGGAGAGAGAGTCTCCTTTGGACTATAAAACTTGTCACAAATCTGCTTGAAATTTGCCAAAAACTACCAAGGGGGAAGGGGGGTGAATGGAAATAATGACAGGTCTTTGTAGGAGGCACAACTTTATGATCCTTTTTTTCTTAGGAAAAGAAGAAAAAAAAGAAAAAATAAACAACACACAAATGAAAGAAACAACAACAAAACACACACACAAAAAAAAACCAAACCAAAAAAAAAAAAGGAAAAAAACAAAAAACACAAAAAACCACAAACAAAAAATACACACACAAAAAAAACCCCTAACAAACACAAAAACACCACCAAAAATCCCCCCCTACCACCACACACCATACATTATGGTATTCTAGAAAATCCTGCTGAAGAGTAGGACTATTTCTACCACCTGCCAAATTCTGGGCACAGACGTTCTCTGTACCATACACGTTAGGAGAGATAATCCAATTTGGGTCACATGCACAGACAGTAACTCCCGGGGAGTGCAAGACCTGCCCTCCCAACTCCAGAGCCTTTCTCGAGGCAGAAAGCAGCCCCAGCTCTGCAGCCACCTCCCCAGAGCACCAACACCCACCCCGATCCCCTGGCAAGCTCGGGAACTCTGTGGCCTGCCCATCAGTGCCAACTGCTTTCCCAGGAAGCGTGGCCAGTTTTCTCATGACACTGAAGGTCCAGTCAAAATCAGGTGTGAAATAGTTGTGTGGGTACTGAGAATGGCAACAGCCCTGAGCTTCTCACTCCAGACACCAGAGAATTGAGAGAAAAACCCAACCAACCCCCAAATGTAAAAACTCCTGAACAAACTCATCTCCCAGTACTGCTGTTTTTAGCAGAGAGTTCAATGTTTCCAGAAGAGAAGCAGCAGATGGATATCCAGCTACACTGATTTCTGCTGTAGGCACACTTAATTCCAAAAAAAAAAAAAAAGGGAAAACCCCTTCACTTACAGTACTCATGACCTTAAATCCATTTTCCCCTACTCCATAAAAGGACTAATTTGTTTCATTTTAAGTAATCACTAAAGCATCTGTTTACAGCATTGTTTCTATTAATAAAGCATAACGATCAACACTGAATCATATTTTTTCACATGCTGCAGATCTTTTTTCCCCCATGCTTATTTCAAGAAAACGTAAAAATAAATATTTTGCCATCTTCAATAAAAGGCAAAGTAACTTTTGAAAAAAACTGCTTAATCAGCATTATAAAACTCACACCACCATCAAGTAGAACAGAAAAAGCAGTCACTCAAAATCAAACTGATGATCTACTTCCAAAGCTTTGCATGCAAAACATTGCTTTAAGTTTTACTTCTAAAGCATTTTATCTGATTAAGTTACCTCTGCTCTAATTTTACAGGCTGCCTAACAACCTAACACAACAGGCATCCCAAAGTTAAGAGAAAACGTTGTTTGTTGGTTTGCTTTGCTTTGCATCTGGTACAACATTTTGGTAAACGAGTTAATTTCACTTCCATAACAATGAGTGCTCAATCTCATATATATTAAAAAAAGCAAACAAACAAAAAACAACAAAACAACCCAAACAAAAAACAAAACCCCAACAAAACAAATCAAAAAACACCCCTTTTTGAAAACTGAGCAGAAGATGAAAGCTTTAAAACACAGCTTAATGACACACAGATCTGGTCAGGTAATATTTAAGAGCCTAGTCCTAGAAACTTATTCTGGCACAAAGATAACTTATCTGCTTCCACAGTCTACCAGCAGATAAAATTCTGTTTAAAATAAATCTGAGCAGGTTTCTGTCATGCTTTGGAGCAGTTTTTCACTACTGAATGCAGAATATAACACGAGAACAGTACTAACCAAGTCCAGTGAGGAAGCTTACAGAGCAGAACCACTCGCAGCAAGTGGAAATGAAACCAAGTCATTGCAAATCCATCAGAGCATCTAGGTTCAGCACTGGCTGAAGTTTAAAATTAAACTCATCTTTACATACAAGTCAGTAGATGCAATTCACATGATTTGGCATTGTTCAGAGAGTATGAGGTTGGAAAAAATTAATCAATCTATTAAATCCTATTACTAGTCTAAAAAAAAGCCTTTTAAACGTGTCCATTTGATAAACCTGTGTGCAGAAGGAAAATGTTCTCAAGGCATTTATTTTCAGGTGTTAAAAAGGACACAAAAAAGATAATATTAATGGGATGTACATACACCTTTAATCATAAATGTAGGTGCTTGAAGACTGCAACAAAGAATATCTTATCTCAAAATACAAATATAGCCAGGGAACAGCTACTGAAACTCCTTTGCCATAAGATGACACCACTGAGTGCGCTGGGAACCTCGGGCTGTTGTTGGCCCCTGAGGCCTAGACCAGAGCAGCAAGTTCCCAGCGTTAGACCCCAGTTGGAGTGGTGTCTGGCTCGTTTGAGACAATGAGCATGAAGGGAGGTGGCTCAGTCATCTTTAGTTAAGGGGAACAGCTGCCTGTCAGGAGTGCAAAGATCTGTACCACATGAACACATCCAGCAGCAGCCATCTTGGCTTGGGCCCTTGGCTGGCACCCCCACTGCCCAAACCCACCGAGGGCTCGCCCAGCACACCCACTGAAGCCGCTTGGCGCCACAGACACACGACTCCCAGGCAGACACACGACTCCCAGGCAGACACACGACTCCCAGGCAGACACACGACTCCCAGGCAGACACACGGCAGCATTTCTCAGCTTCAGAGTTCAGTGCAGACATCTCAAGCAGCTCAAAAACATCAGCTTAAAGCAAATCCTCAAAGGGGCAGGAAACCTCAGCCCTCACTTCAACAATTCCTATTGTTTCCAGCGTGTTCTGTCCTTCATTCTTTCCCTTTCCCAGTCACTTAGAGGTTATTCACCATTTCCTGAAAGACACTTTTTCCCCCTTAACACAGCTGTCAGTGTAGTGCCCTGTACTCCAGCTGCCTCTCATCAGCCTCTCTGATCTTCTCCAGCATCTTCAGGGACAAGATTCAGCTCTATTTCATGTTCTCTTGCACACATTTCCTTCCCCTGTTATTTGCTGCTTAATGAATACTGAGCTTCCTTTCCTTAAGGCTAACGCTGGGAAAAATGGCACAGGGCAGCAGTAGCCAAAGGAAGACAAAGCCATAAAAAGAGAAATCAAAGTAGTAAATTTCTCCAAAGAAAAAAGGGAAGATGTGGAAAGAACTAAAAACAGCAATGAAGACTGAGAAGAGCATCAAGTGAATGTAAAAGGTGAAAAGAATTAGAAAACCTAAAGTAACAAAAACAGTCAAGAACATATTAAAGATAAAAGAGAGCCTAAGAAGGTAATTTAAAAAAAAAACAAAAACAAAAAAACATGTAATGGCAGAATAGGCAAATCAAGAGCTATGACAAAATTTTAATCATGGATTTCTTTCCAGAGTTACGTTGTTCTAACCACTGGATAAAAATAACCTTCTAAAGGAGCCATTTGCTATCTCCTGGCAGGACTAACTGCACCCTTGTATTTTGATACTATTTTGTCAATCCAAGTGGTCCAAAGACTCTCCACAGCCAGCCTGGGCTGTATTCATTTCTGAGCCCCAACCACTTCACTATGGAGGTGCGTTCACCTCAGCCTTGGTGAGCTCACAGGGCACAGGCAGGCTCAGCACTCCAGGCCAGGTTTACCTCCAGTGGAAGCAACCCAGGTGTAGCAGGAGCAGACCCCCAGCTCCTCTCCCATCTCTGCACCATGCCCTGCCACACTAACAAGCTGTGCCCCAGCAGACACGAGTGATGGCAAAGGAACTCCCAGGCAATCACATGCTGCCAGACACACACCAGCACAGAAACAAGGACACTGGTGGGGTCAGGGGTTCTGGGTGAATGCTCCCAGCCAAAGCAAGCCCAGCTGGCCAGCAGAACCTTCACTAGGTAGTGAAGGCATCCCTTGGTGTCATTCAGGGGTTTCATGGCTCAAGGAAATACAGGAAGCAAAGAAAAATCAAATGTAACTGGAAGACAGAGGCTCTGTCCTGGCCAAGCAACTGACATGAATTCTCTGAGCTCTAGATCAGCAACAGTGGGGTTAGTGTGCAACAAATTCCTCCTTTGAGTGGTGTAGGGAGGAACTGGGTCCATGACAAGACACAGTAATTCAGACCAGTGCTGTCAGAACTCATAGAACTGTCAGGGTTGGAAGGGGCCTTAAAGTTCATCCAGTTCCAACCCCTGCAAGGGCAGGGACACCTCCACTAGAGCAGGTTGCTCAGAGCTCCATCCAGCCTGGCCCTGGACACTTCCAGGGAAGGGGCATCCACAGCCTCTCTGAGCACCCTGTGCCAGGATCTCCCCACCCTCCTGGGGAAGAAATTCTTCCTCATGGCTGATCTGAATCCACCTATCTCTAGTTTGGATCCATCCCCTCCAGTCCCATCACTGCCCAACAGCTTAAAAAGTCCCTCCCCAGCTCTCCTGGAGCCCCCTCAGATCCTGGAAGCCACAAGAAGCTCTCTCCAGAGCCTTCTCTTCTCCAGACTGAACAATCCCACCTCTCTCAGCCTGTCCTCACAGGAGCTGCTCCAGCCTCTGAGCATCCATGTGGCCCTTCTCTGGACATGTTCCAGCACCTCCCGATCTCTCCTGTACTGGGGGCTCCAGCACTGGAGGCAGCTCTGGGAGGGTCTCAATTCCTGATCTCTCCCTGCATGTCTGGACACCACGGGAAGCAGCATGTCCAGGAGCAGAGGACCAGCCCCAGCAGGGTGCTGAGAATGGGTGGTATGTTTGACCCAGACTCTGCCGTTCAACTCCTTCAGAAAACAAGATTTCCTTCCCCCAAACACCAACTCCAGAACGCTTCAGAGCAATGGGCAGGTATTACTAAGCATGCAGCACATGCCATGCTGCTGGCACTCAGAACTAGCATCCAACAACAGTGCTGCTCTCCAGAACATAAGCATCACATGGGAGAAAACAGGGGCTTTTAAAAATCTGTTTCATGTCATTTCAAATCTGAGATATTAATTACAGCCAGGCAGGTCACAAACTTCTGAAAAAGCTCTGCAGCTGGCCAACATTGCCAAAATTCATACATCACTTTCTCTCCATTAAACACACATTAAACATACAATGCCTCTTTATTGTTGGTATTTCTCCAATGTCTAATTCAATCCTAGCAGTATCTGGAAGCACTACTATAGTGGAATGCACCGAGTAGAAAAGGAGATAAGTATTAACAAGGAATTACTTTGGTTCATCAATTTCATACAGTTAAATGAAGAATCGCATCTATCCACAGCACATTCCCCTCACAACAAAAGCACTTCAAATGCCCTAGTAAGGCTTTTTTTTAAAGGATTAGTATCTTCACCATAATTATTTTGAGGCCACATGATATTATTGTCTTTCTGAGAAGCTGGCTACACATTAAATATGCTGTGAACTCAAAATGCTGTCTGCAGTTCAGCATCTCATAAGGGCAACACTTAAGAATGGACTGCAGGAACAGCTCCCCTTGACCCTCTGTCCTCACCTCTCTGAAGAACTGCATTTGATGAAGGATGCTGCTCAAACCTTGGGAGATTTGGGGTAGAAACTTTCAACAAAAAGACTTTGAATCAGATGAAAGCCGCTGTGTTCTGAGGAGGGAAATGCTGAGGGGGGGCTGTCAGTCAGCTGCAGCAGCACAAGCACCTTGCCCAAGGTGTTGGGGTGAGCAGGTTGAACAGAACAAATGTAGCCTCAGAGAAGAACCTCTGGCCAAATGCAAAGCAGTCTTTGACTTTCATCTCTGCTCCTTTGCACCTACTTGTGCTCCTCCCATGGGTAAGTGAACTGCACTGGTTTGTATTCTGCATTTACCAACCACAAGGATTCTCTAACAGAACTAAACCAAGTTGAGTGTAACTGATGTGAATGGGACAGGAAAACAGGGATGCTGCAGGACATTCACTGAAGGTGTAGAAAAGTGCAAATACACAGGTCTGGAAGAAAAGGCTGCACATCACAGGCTGATTTAACAGTGAGCAATTATAATTTTGCTACTAAGATTTTTTGCATCAGAGATTAATGCAGCAGCCAAGTGGGTGATGCTGAACCTTTCAACCTCAGCTCAGGTCCCTGCCAAGCTGCAGTTCTGCCTATTGCCTATTGAAAAACCAAGGTCAACTTCACCACTTTTTTAGTCCATCAAATACAGAGCCCCCTGCATAATTTCTGCCAGCAGTAACTTCACTTCCAATAATCTCAGCTTCAAAGGCAATTCTAGAGATGTGGTGGTGGTGGTCACAGGGTGCCTGGAGCAAGGGCTGGGGGCTGCAGGGGCTCCTCTGAGGAGAGGCCAGGGCTGTCCCCTGCCAGACACAGAAGCTCCAGTTGGCTGCAACATCCCTACGGGAGGGCACAGATCAGCCCCACTGCCACAGGTGTGGCTCTTGGGGACAACTCAAGTGAGAAACAACCCTGCAAGCACCAAGGTGAGAGGAGGAGGAGGAGCTCCAGGCACCCCAGCAGCCTCTGGAGCACAGTGCAGCAGCTGGTCCTGCAGCCTGGGAGGGGAGGAGCAGAGCAGAGCAGAGCAGGCAGATGCAGCAGCAGGGTTTCTGGCACCAGCTGCATGTAGCCCATGGAGGACCCAGTGGGAGAAGCCTGTTTCTGGAGCACTGCACCAGGCTGGGGCAGTTTCTGGAGGACCAGAGCCCACGGGAAGGCCCTGGCTGGGGCAGGGAGCAGCATGGGGAGGCAGGAGCAGCAGAGGAGCTGCTGTGGGCTGACCACAAACCCCACCGCCCATTACTGAGATCCTCAAGGGGAGGAGGTAGAGGAGTCTGGGATGAAAGAGTGAAGCTGACTGGGAAGAAGTGGAGGATCGGAATTGTTTCTCACCATTTATTTTGCTCTATTTTTAATTGGCAATAAATTAAATTAATTTTCCCCAAGTCAAGTCTGTTTTGCCTGTGACGGTAACTGGTAAGTGATCTCCCTGTCCTCAGCCTGACCCACCAGCAATTCCATCTTCTTCTCTCCCCTGTCCCATTGAAGAGGGGGAGCAGGAGAGTAGCTGAGTGGGGGTCTGGCAGCCAGCCAAGCTCAACCCACCACACAGTGCAATAAATAAAACAACCCATCCAAAACTGTCCTCCCCTTTCTGTGTCCTCTCCAAGGATGCAGAAACAGGGGCCCAGTGAGGCCACTACCCTCCCTCTGACCCTCCTCAGGCTGCACTCTGACACAAACAGTCACTTTCCTGACTGGGAGCCAAATGGGACTTTTCCTCAGAAAGGATCTCCTGACTCCTCCAATTTTTCTTCTTCATTTGGCTTGTCATCAGCTGCTTGTGTCAATGCTACTCTTCCCACAATCCCAGAAATGGAAAACAAATTGTTTTATCTCCTGTTATCAGCAGATTATAGTGAAATCAGACAGTGCATACAAATGCTATTTCATGCACAGGCATTCATATACATCCTAGACACACACAAACACACGCTCTGAGACAGCCAATCCAGCAGAAACCCTGCACCTTAGTCTATAGAGCAGTGCCACTCAGCTGCTCATTTTCATACTGACTGACACTGCAACCACCAGCAATCCATAATTCCTAACCACACAGGACAATTTAACAGTTTAGTAAATATTGGTTAATGTTTAAACTGGGAATGGATGGGCAGCTTCAGCAGACAGGTCAACGTGACTCAAATCAAGAAAGGTTATGTGAAGTATAAAAGGCTCAACCCTGAAGTAATTTCCTTTGGTTGTTTTTTACAATCAAGTCTAATGACCCATTGTAAAACTATGTTTTGTGAAAGCATTAGGGAGACACAATATGGGCTAAACTCAATTCAACCTGCCTCCCTCATCTCCCCAAGGCCTCAACTAAAAGCAGACTGTACACAAATACTCTGCTTCCATGTCTCCCACCCTCAGAAAGCTTTAGTAACATGGTATTTGAGAGCTACCTTGGCCAGAAAGGGGAGGAAGGACACAAGTCGCTCAAGACCTACATTCAAAACCAGGAAAAGAAGGATTTCTACATTAAGCAGTTAAGTTTTCTACTTTAAGTTACAGAATAAATGTATTATCTTGTCTACTGTAAGCTGCTGTTTATCTCCAAGCGTGTATACACACGTTGTATGTATGGGGTTGGTTGGGGTTGGGTTTGTTTACTTTTGTTTGGGGGTTTTTTGTTGTTGTTGTTTGTTTGCTGGGTTTTCTCTTTTGAAGTGGCTCATAAAATACTGACTTGAGCAATCACCATGAAGACAGTCTGTGGTTCTCATCAAATCAAATCATCTTAGTGGGACAGGCTCTAGAGACTGCTCAGCCCAAAGAGCTTTGGAATTTTACCTCATGATGAACCATGCATCAATTATAACCTTGTTTTTTCCTAGCTCACAGATACTGCAACTCCCACTTGATTAACATACTGTGTCACCATAGCACAGCACCAGGGAATTAAGCACCAGTGGAAATGGGGACCAACCCAACAGCATAAAAATTAACATACTCCAGTCTTATAATGTGGGTGATGTGCAGATGAAGTGAGGTTTGCAACTGCTACATCAGAGCCTTGTGTGATGACCTGCTCTGTGCACCAGGAATCTGGCACTCTCTGGCTACAGGATTGTGGCTGTCACCTTGAGAAACCTAATTCTGAGACTGAGACCCAATTAACTCATCTAACTCCCAGCTAAACCAGTAGAGAGGTTTCAGATGCCTCTAGTTAAAATACATCTTAGGACACAGTAATCAGACATGAGTCACAGATGTTATAGAGTCAGTAAAGAGCACTTCCGGAAATGGTAGTTCACCTGATAATGAGGAAACTTCAAAGTTCCCTAAGAATTGTGATAAAAGGGTGATATAAAAATGAGAAATCACAGGGTCTCTTAAAAATTCTGTATCTCTTTTGGCTGTTGGTGGAATAACAAAAATGAACATCCTTTTTCCATTTTCTGATGAAGAAGGAGAAAAAGATGTGGTTGTGTAAAAAAAAATGTTTCTGTGAATTATCTCAGCAGTGTTGGGAACTGCCAGTTCTGCTGCATTCAGACAGATGAGGTAGAGACCACCATAAAGATCTGCTTCTTGAAACCATCTCTTGAACCTGCAGAATGACACTGTTCTGAAGAGGGTTTCCTGACAATGCCCTTAAGACTGAGAAATACAGCCAGAAGAAACTCCTTCACATATAGAATAGGATGCAAGTTGGAGCACAAGAGGTTTAGGGTCAACACAAGGAAGAACTTTTTCTCAGTGAGGGTGACAGAGCTCTGGAACAGGCTGCCCAGGGGGGTTGTGGAGTCTCCATCTCTGGAGACATTCCAAACCCACTTGGATCTGTTCCTGGGTGACTTGGTCTAGATGATCCTGCTCAGGCAGGGGGGGTTGGACTAGATGATCTTCTAGGTCCCTTCCAGCCCCTAATATCTGTGAATCTGTGGTTTGGGCTGGAAGATCCTTAAAGCTCATTCAGATCCAACCCCCCCTCCACTATAGCAGCTTCAACAAGGGATGAGATATCCACAGCTTCCCTCAGCAACCTGGTCAGTGTCTCCCCACCCTCACAGGGAAGAGCTTCTTTCTTTCTCATCTGAATCCACCCTCTGTCAGCTCAGACATTACCCTTGTCCTGTCACCACCAGCCTTTGCAAACAGCCCCTCCTCAGCTTTCCTGTAGGCCCTTCTGGGTACTGGAAAGCTGCTACAAGCTCTCCCTGAAGCCTTCTCTTCTCTGGCTGTCCTTGTAGGAGAGGTTTGCCAGCCCTCTGTGGCCATCCTCCCTGAGGCTGCTCCAGGCTGAACAGTGTCAGCTCCCTCAGCCTCTCCTCACAGCAGAGATGCTCCAGTCTCAACCTCTTCACCATCTTCGTGCCCCTCCACTGGGCTCTCTCCAGTATGTCCATGTCTCTCTTGCCCTGGAGAGCCATTTTTGTGAATCTATTTCTAATCTTGTTTCACTACCCTTTGGGAAATCCCTGAGGGAACTGGCACTACACATGGAAATCAGGAGCCCATTTACTCCTTATTATTCAAATCACTTCTAGTAAGCTAGAAAGGAGCCAGAATCTCTCCTAAACTTCACCCTTTTTCAAGTTTAAATGTTCCTCAACATGTCTATTAAGTTTATTCTCCAGAACTCTGTAAGTATGTCAAATGCAATCTTGTTAAAATCAAGCTTTCCAGTGAATTAACTGCATCACAACAACCCGAGTTACCTGTGCTGCCAAAAGAGCAGTCAGTGGAGCAGTCAGTCTGGAGTCAGTGCAAATGTGACAAAGCCCATTCTGAAAGGAGCACATGCTGACCCAGCTCAGCATCTTCCTCCCTGAAGTGTAAGTAAGCCTTAGGAAAATCAGGTAGGGATCTGAAACACTGTAGTGTTGTAAAGATCATTATCCTCATTTCCAACAACTTGTCATAAACACACACAATGTTTCTAGGAAAACAGTTTGGCTTATTTAATAACAAATATGAATACATTTAATATATTTTTCCTTGGTTGTATGGTATAGTAGGTTGTACCCCAAAAAAAAATTGATACCATAAGGTAAAGAGAAACTAGAAAATTTTTGCTTAGGAGTACAAAAGAGAATGGGTTTCATTTTTGAAAGCATCTAAAGCAAGATGGAATCTTAAGGCCTTCAAATCACAGACTCTGGAAGCTTTACACCACCACCCTACACAATTACTTGACCAAAGGTTTTTTTTCTTTGCTTTTAAAAGTTTGCACTGTTTCTACATTTTCCTGCTGTACTTCAGAAACCTCACACCCCAGCACTAGAGCCCCGGGCAATGCCTTGTGGACCAGACACTTGTTTATATTGAAAGTACAGCCACAATTAAACTAAACCTTGTAATTTAAAGCTTCATGGAACAGTAACTTTTATGGCCCGATAAGTAATGGAGACAAACTTAGGTAACCCAGAAAGACCCAGACAAATATATTTCTTGACTAGCCAATGTTTACTAGTCAGGCTGCAGAAACAATACCCTCCTTCCCCCCTGCACTGCAGAGGACTAATTGTACACACACACCAACACAGCCAGGGAGAACAAGGAACACTGTTACAAAAGAACATGAAACCAGCAGATAATTCATCTGCCCTGCTGAGGAAAGCTGGGGGAATAGAGCCAAAGGAGCCGAGAAGAAGAAAACACAAGGGCTGAGCATAAGAAAGCAGAGATAGAGCTGAATTGAGATAGTGCAGCAACTTTAACCAACCCTGCACCCACCTACACTGCTGCTGGGGGATGAGGGGACAGAGCACCCTGCAAAGAAGGGCTTGGGGGTACTGAGACAGGAGCAGCTAGACATGAGCAACCAGGGTGTGCTGGAGCCCAGAGGCCAATCCATCCTGGGCTGCAGCAGGAGCAGTGTGGCCAGCAGATGGAGAGAGGGGATTCTGCTGCTCTACTCTGGGCAGAGCTCCCCTGGGGCCCTGTGTCCAGCTCTGGAGCCCTCAGCACAGGAGGGACATGGAGCTGATGGAGCAGGGCCAGAGGAGGCCACGGAGATGCTCAGGGGCTGGAACAACTCTGCTCCCAGGACAGGCTGAGGGTGCTGGGATTGTTCAGCCTGGAGAAGAGAAGGCTCCAGGGAGACCTTAGAGCACCTTCCAGTGCCTGAAAGGAGCTGATCCAAAGCCTGGAGAGGGGCTGTTTCTAAAGGCCTGCAGTGAAAGGACAAGGGGCAATGGTTTAAATGGAGGTGGTGGAGGCCCCATCCCTGGAGACATACCAGGTGGAGCTAAGGAGGCTCTGAGCAACCTGCTCTAGGTGCAGATGTCCCTGCTCTCAGCAGGGTTTGGACTGGATGAGCTCTGGAAGTCCATCCACACCCAGATATGTCTAGGATTCTATGAACTTCAGGGATTTCTGAAGCCTTCCCTGGATCATTCTCTGGCTCCTGCCAGAGGAGCTCTCAGACTGCCCATTCCCCAGCAAAGCCCAGCCCTGCCCAAACATTCAGCCAGAGGAAAAGCAGGCACCAGGCTGCTAGAGGAGGTGAGAGGGAAAGGACCACTCACATTTCTCAGGCTAGCTGCAAGCATTGTCAGTTGCTTACCTTTGATAGTTTCCTCCACAACTTCTACTACACGATCTATCTGTTGAACCTAAAAAAAGTCAGAAGGTCAATATCTAGCAGTCAACAACTGGACATTCTTTATACAAGCTCCTCTTTCACCAGTGTATTCTCCTGGATCAACAGGGAGTGCAAAGTTTGAGGCTACCTTTTTAGCCTTTTTTTTTTGGTCCATCTTGATTCACCCACCTAAAGTAACTTTAAAACCCATTACCCATCTAAACCAAAGTTTCACTCTCAGCAATTGCAAGCTGCTCTGTTTGGCAAAAATCACCCAGTGAGCAGAAAAGAGGGACCCTAGAAAAGAGTTCAGCTGCTGCTCATGGGGGCACCTGGGCAGCTCAGACAGCCCTAGGGCTGCCTCTGCCCCTTCCCAACACCAGCACTGCAGCCTGCAGAGAACATAAGCAGTTGGGAGGGCAGACTACGGGGGAAAAAATAAGGAAGAATCGCAGGGGAATGACACTGCAGCATGGGAAGAAATTTAAAATACTTTGGTCAAGTTTAAGGGAACAAGACAGACATTGTCCTGGAGTTACTGTGGCAGGGTTTGAAAATAGAAGGAAAAACCCCCAAAAATGCTTTTCAAAGGGTAGAATAGTAATTGTCTGTGACACAACAGTGACAGCACATTTTAGTATCACACTTGCCAAAATTCACCCATAATGTGATAAACAGTGCAATGATTTCTTATCAGATATATTATTCTTTATTTAAAGCTAATGACCAATCTCTGTTGACAGACCAACATCACTACAATGTAAAGAAAGAGCATTAACACTGCAAAATTCAACACTCAGAAATTCTTGGAGGTTGAGATTTTTCCTGCAGCTGCCTGTTCTATGTAATGGTCACTACATGTCCATGTATTTTTTACACCCAGTGCAGGAAACTCTTTGTACATTTAAGTTTTCCCATAATATTCCTTTTTAAACATAACTTCTCTAGGCTGTACATGATATTAATTTAATATGATTTTTGCAGTCACTGGAGTTTGTTTTGCTATGGACTGGATGGTCACACTCAGAACTGCTATCAATGGCTTCAGGTCCCAGTGGAGACCAGTATGGAGTGGTGTTCCTCAGGGATCAGTACTGGGACTGGTGCTGTTTGTTGGTGACACGGACAGTGGGATGGGGACAGTGTGGGGACAACACTAGGCTGTGTGGGGAGGCTGACACACTGGAGGGAAGGGATCCAGCCAGAGGGCTCTGGGCAGGCTGGAGGGCTGGGCCCAGGCCAACCTCATGAAACCCAACAAGGCCAAAGGCAGGGTCCTGCACCCCAAGTACACTTAGAGGCTGGGCTGGCTATGGACTGAAAGCAGCCCTGAGGAGAAAAGCTGCTTGATGAAAGAAGTCTCAACATGAGTCAGAAGTGTGTGAACACAGCTCAGAAAGCCAACCATATCCTGGGCTGCAGCAAAAGAAGTGGCCAGAAGGTTGAGGGGGGGTGATCCTGCCCCTCTGCACTTGTGAGACCCCCCCGGAGCACTGAGTCCAGTTCTGGGAGTCCCTGACACAAAACCAACACAGATCTGTTGGAGCAAGTCCAGAGGAGGGCCACAAAACTGATCAGTGGGCTGGAAGAACACAACTGGTGAGCAACTGCATGGTGCTTTGCATATTATGTGCATTATATATCCTTTCATTAGCAGTGTTATTGCTGTCCCTTCTCTCCTTGTACTGCTTTACTAAAGTGACCTTCTCCCACCCCATGAGGTTTTACCTTTTATGTCCAATTCTCCCCATCCCTCTGGGCAGGGAGAGGAGTGGCCACGTGGTGCTTAGTTGCCAGCTGGGCTTCAACCATGACAAGACTGGTTGTTTCACAAGCAATTCATGAATGTTCAATGCTGTCTGGAGGACACAGACTGCTTTTCAATGGAGTTGGCTACACTGGCATCCAGGGCACCACAGAAAAGCTCTCTGGTTCAAGCTACACCACTGAAGCAGCTGAGAAATGATCTGGCCCAACAATGTATTATGAAAAAGGTGGGAAAGAAGAGTTTCCTGGCAGTGTATGTGACAAAAAGCATCATTTGCTCCTCCTCGTGCAGCCCCAGAGATGATTCCAGCTGGAGTCAGCTGCAGGCAGCATGTTTACAACAGCAGCATGGTGCTGCCCTTTGCCAGCTGTCCCAGGGCTCCTGCTCCTGGGGCTCTGCCACTGCCTGTGAGACCTGGCATCCTGCTCTCATCTGAAGAGGATGGAATCCTACAAAATGGGTATTCTAATTCCTTCGGGAAAGATCTCCTCTTATTGTGACTTGAGCAAGGCAGCTTTTGATTCTCATTGCAGCGATGCCTCAACAGAATGGTGCAGAATACACCATAAGTGTTGTCCCCAAATCATGGGATGGCAGAACAACTCCTGCCACTTCTCATGACTGGTCACTAGGGATCCACACCAGCTGGCAGCTGTTTGTGCTGGGAGACTGGGATGAAACCGGCAGACCAGGCAGCAAATAAAACAAACCAGAGACAGAGCAGGAGATCTCTGACACTTGCCAACAGTGTCTTTGGCCAAGGAGTTTGTGGCTCCACCCTCTGCTGAGCCTCAGCTCTCCCAGCTACTGCCACAGGCAGCGCTGCTAGGAGAGGTGGCAGCTCAGTCCTGGTCACAAGCAGCCTCCCCGGGGACCCCTCAGAGCCAAGGCAGCTGCTCCCCACAGCCTGCTCCTTTCCAGCACAGAAATGTCCTTCCAGCACACCAAGTGTGCAGGTCAGAGCTGCTCTGATGACAGAACAGTGACAGCTCTGAGCTTGCTCAGTCACCCTTCCCTTGGCACAGGAACTGATTCCAAGGAGACAAGCTTTGTGGAGGTGCCACAAGCCTTGGGTAAGCATGGCCAGCGTCAGAAAGTGACTGTCACAGAAACATCTTGATGCCAGTGAAGGAGGGAAAAAGACCAGAAATACTGAAGGCTAGAAATGTTTACTGAAAGAACACTGCCAAAAAAATACCCAACCCAAGAAACCAAGCAAACCAGAAAAAAAAACCAACAAAAACTTATCTAATGGTTGAGAGAAACTGAGGACAGAGTAACCAGGATACAGAAGAGGCAGCTTGTTCCCTGCACAGCATGAGACTGTCACAGCAAACAGCAGCAGACTGTGAGCATCCATCTTATCCCAAAACAACTTGAAGCAAGCCAATCTTCTTTTCCTCATCTAGAAAAAAACCTTTTTTAGAGTTTTTTAGGGTTTTTTTTCCTCATCTAGAAAACCCTAGAATTTTCTTTTTCATTCCCATAGATAAGAAACAAATTGGCTACAGCACAGATAAAATAATCTCGGGTAATTAGGATTACAGGGAGAAGGTTGTAAAGATTTTAACTCCAGTTCACCAACTCTCAGATTCACCTCAGCTTGTTCAGGCAGCTGTCAGATGTTGGGTGTTAAAAACCTGCTCAGCCTTTCCCTCTCTGAGGTCATTAAAAGGGAGATACTCAGCTTCAAAAGTCACTTCAGATCTTCTAAATGCCTAAATTATCTTAGAGAAAACTATCTTCATTGACTATAAAGGAAACTGAGCAAAACAGCCTCTGAAAGGACAGCACTTAGGCAGCATAAATCCAGACCCTAATAAAAAACTTCAAAAGGCACATGGACCAGCCAGTATCTGTGTTTCAAACCTTTGCTGACAACACCCCCACAGTGCTGGGCAATACTCTGGTTCAGGAGGGTGTTCTGAGAGCAGGCTCTCCACAAACCTTCCAGGGCAGGAGACTACCCCAGAGAAGCACATAAACAACTGCTGAACACCAGTGTAGGTGAGGAGTCATTCTGATCTAAATAAATTCCTGCACCCTTTGGTTCACAGGACAGCGTGTAACTGCTGGGGCAATTAGCAGTTGCCATTTGCACATCCAATGTGTAGTTTACAAGCAGATGCTTAACTCCAGTTTTTCCTGACTCTCCAGGTTCGGGCGTCGGATCTGAACAGCCACACAGTAACTGGAAAGCCAAAGCTGGGAAATACTGAGGCTGGATTTGACATGAAATCATTCTTGGCTCTATGTTCCAGAGCACAGTGGGCACCTGTTCCCAGGCTTTCAGCACATTGTCCAAGAAGCTCTGCTTATCCAAATCGTTCCAAACCAAATTCCATCGACGTTTGTGTCTCTGCGCACACACTGGCATGTGCATCGACACCAGGCTCCAGTTAAGGACGTGCAGCCTGCCCTCACAAACACCACGAGGTAGAGTCTCTTCCTCCCTGCTCAGGAAACCCCACGGAACTGCATGAATGGAACAGCAGAATCACCACACACAGCAGCAGCAGGGGTGGGCTGGCACCTCGGGGAGGTTTTCCACAGTGCCACTGGTAAAGCTCCACTCACTGAAGGGTTCTATACCAATTAGAAATGTAAATGCCTGCCTGGGTTTTTCTGTCATGCTTTTAGCATTGTTGATGCCAAATCACCTACTTTCCAGGAGTGCTCCCAGTGCTATGTGCTCCTACTGGGAGTGTTCAGCACTTCCACTAATCACCCTCCACAGTTCATATCAGATATTACAAAAAGATTACCTAAAGCTTGCCTTTCAGAGTAGAGCAGGCACAGAAAAGGGTTATTTGGAGGTCAGGGGACTGCGGGGAGTCTCAGCAGAGAGCTTTTCATGGCTCTGTTTCTGGAAGCAGTGGCTCAGGCTCAGGAGCCTGCATTAACTCCACCCTGCACAGCACCTGCACCTTCCAAATCAAGAGAGCAGCAGCAGAGCAGGGGTTACACCCTTGGGATACTAGACAGATTTTGTGCATATGAAAGAATGGCCTGAAATTCTTCCCTTGGGAAATGGGGCAACACATCTTTGATGCCAGATGTTATCCTGGGGAAAATGGGGGAGGAGGGTGAATTGGGGTTGACATTCTCATTCAGGAAGAGATTCACTCATCTGTGCTGCTATTGTACCCTGTTCACAGGGAGCATATGTGCATTAGCTTCTGTGCTTCAGTATGCCCAGCAAGCCTCAAAATTTCCCAGTGCAGATCCAGAAGGCTTGGGAAGCATCTTAAAACCTCAGCAAACCGGTCCAGAAGCCCAACACACAGCTACATTTATACACCACAAGCCTTAAAACTCCAAACAAGTGTCTAAGGATAAAAAAACAACACCTCATCCCATTCCAATGGTTCAACTCATTGGGAACAGCAGGTCTGTGTGCACTTGTCCACAACTGGGGAAGTGAGGGAACACTGCAGCTACCTACAACCCCAACATAACCTGTCCCTTAAACATGTCATTCCCCGAGTCCCTGCCTTCTCTTACCTTAAACAATCAAAAGCAATCAGCACAGATGAAGTCACATTTCCTCAAGGATAAGGAAGGCACAACTAGCTACAAGAGTCTGACTTCTCTGCTCTACCACGTGAGCCTGAAGTGCTCAAAGGGTACAAACATGAAGGAGTGAGCCTTGGAAACCACCTGTGCGTACCTGGCTGGGAACCATGGGGTAAAGCTTTACTACGTGTTTTGGAGACTTCTCACACTTGGCAGTTTTATCAGCACCTGGAGCCTCCCTGTTCCAGAGCACAGCCCCTTTCCCTCACTGGGTTATTATGGTTTGCCTCAGACAAAGCTCATGGCAACGTGCCAACCCGCAGGCTTTTTCCTAAGTGGCAGTGGATTTGCAGCAAGCCAAAAGCACAGCAACATCACTAATGGCAACAGGGATATGAAGCTGCCCTTTCTTCCCTTCTGCCCCCATCAGCTCATCAAAATGCATTTCTCAAGTGCAGATCAAAACAAACCCCAGTCACCAGAACTGCTCTGGTCCTCACATGGCAGCTTCTTCCTCTGTTGTAACTGGAGGAGCAGAAGAGCCCTCTGACACACTCTGCCTGCAGAAACCTCTCCCAAGGGACTTATAATTGCTGGGAAATAACCACATGCTTTAATAAAAATAAAAAACCAAATCATAATCTAATAAAAAAGAGCAGAGCTTACATAAGGAGCCATAAATTATCCACAGCTTGGCCAAGCTGAGGATGAGACCAACCTGGCGGGGAAGCAGAATTTCCAAAGCTCTACTCCTAATGCTTCAGAATTTAAAGCAGAATCTGTCTCCTGCTGCCAAAAAAAGCATTTTCTGTTTCTCAATTCTGTTCAAACTGCCTTTTAAAAACATTATGCAATAGTAAGATAACTCCTATGCTATAAATACAGTTGGCCCCTCACACACCCTCTGTAACACAAGAGGAGAATCTTCACTATAGCAGCTGCAAACAGGGACCCTCTGACTGTAGCTTTGCTGCTGTCACAGTGAGGCCTGAAGCCCAAGACCTTCCTGAGCTGGAGCATCTATTCCTTAAAGCATAGTCAGTTCCACTTCAGCAATGACAGAGCCCTTATTGTGAGGATGACACTTCAGGTCCATCTCAAAGTCTCTTGGGAACACTGCACTAGCAGCCTGACCCAGCTCCGAGCTGAGATCTCCCTGGAATACACACAACCCCACACATCTCCTACTAAACCCTGCTCCTGGCTATCCAAGTGAAGTTGGAGAGGCTACTTTTCAGAAACTACATGTTACCTAATAAAAATAAATACATTTTTTAAAGGTGGGTTTTGGTTTTGTAGTTGTTTGGGGTGGGGGGAGCTGGGGTGTTTAGCTTTAAGAAAAAAAAAAACTTAAAAATAAATTCAAACCAAAAACCAAACTATCACACTTCAGGCCCTCCAAGTTTCCCAATTTAAATTCACCAAAACTGACACCACAATTACAGTCAAATGACAGGACAAGAGGCAATGGGAGTCAGTTGGAGCACAAGAGGTTTAGGGGAAACACAAGGAAAAACTTTTTCACAGTGAGGGTGACAGAGCCTGGCACAGGCTGCCCAGGGGGGTTGTGGAGTCTCCTTCTCTGGAGACATTCCAAACCCACTTGGATCTGTTCCTGGGTGACTTGGTCTAGGTGATCCTGCTCTGGCAGGGGGGTTGGACTAGATGATCTTCTAGGTCCTCTCCAGCCCCTGACATTCTGTGATTCTGTGCTCTCTCATTTTCTTCCCCTCTCTTCATAAGTGTAAATAGCATTACATTCATTTGCAGATCACATCACTATGTTGCCTCTTGGCCAAGAGGAAATCATTCACCATTTAGATCTTGTTTTACCTGTCCTGGTGCACACACTAAGTTGTACTTAAGTTGTATTCTTGGAGATGACAGAGCACCATGGTTCTCTTGCCTGTATTTTGTAAAATAGGAGAGTGGTATGGGAAGTTTGTTTCTTCCTTTAGCCTGTTGCTATCAGTGCAATATCAGCTGTACAGAATGCTGGGGCATTTTACAGCCCCTGAATATCATTTCTGGACACAGAGTTAATTTATAGGCCTTAATGTAGCTGATAATGCAGCTAGGGTAAAAAAAAAAGAAATTAAACCACTTAGTCGGAGCAGCAATTAATGAAATATTCAAATAGCACAAAGTCCATCTGAATAAAGAGTTCCCATAAACCCACCAGATGCCTAATTCCAAACAAACTATTGTTTTCTTTCTAAATCACTCTAAACAACTGCATGGTGTATGATTCCCTAATGACAGTGAAAGCTCTGGAACATTTCTGTTGTCGTTCCTATAAAATCATCTTTTCAATCTAAATTCACAACACTGAGGCAGTGACACAACCCCTGTTCTTGATGCAGAAATGATGCTGCTCAGGCCCCTGCCCTGACAGCAAAGCTCAGGGTGGGCAGTTTCACCCAGACCCAACTCAAACGTGCCTGCCACAGGTTCACCCTGAGTCTGGAGGCTTGGAGAACCTTTGTTACCTTCTGCTTTGACTCCTCCATTTCCTAGAGTATTTTATTTATTTCCAGGTGATTGAGCTCTCCTGTAGTACTGATCCCAAAGGATACTGAAGGCACTTCAGAAACTGAAGTGAAAAGCTCTCTGGTCACCTTTGCAAGGTGACTGTGTAACAGCTCAGCCACTGCTGGATTTAACTTTTCACACTGCCTCGAATTTAAGCAAAGTGATCACTATTTACCATTGTGCTCAACAGTGAGAAGTAAAATACCCCCACCAGCCCCTCAGTTCTGTCTGTGTCATTTAGAGGCTCAAGCTTTTTATACTTCTTCCACTGATTGTAACCAAGGGTGCATTTCTCTGTCTTAAAGCAAACAAAACGGGGTATTTAATGGGTATCTGGATCACCCTGGATGAATCCTGGCTATTTTCAGGCTACAGAGGGCACTGGAATTGCATTCCACCAAGAGCATCCCTCTCCTCCCTCACAGCACAGCCAAGCCTCTAGTGCTGCTCAGTGCAAGAGTGAGGGGTGGGGGGGATGGTGTCTGACCAAGCTTCCCTGCTGCTCTTCCCAGGAGAAAGGCACCAAGTCTGTGTACTGACACTGGCCTCCTGANGACCAACCTGGCGGGGAAGCAGAATTTCCAAAGCTCTACTCCTAATGCTTCAGAATTTAAAGCAGAATCTGTCTCCTGCTGCCAAAAAAAGCATTTTCTGTTTCTCAATTCTGTTCAAACTGCCTTTTAAAAACATTATGCAATAGTAAGATAACTCCTATGCTATAAATACAGTTGGCCCCTCACACACCCTCTGTAACACAAGAGGAGAATCTTCACTATAGCAGCTGCAAACAGGGACCCTCTGACTGTAGCTTTGCTGCTGTCACAGTGAGGCCTGAAGCCCAAGACCTTCCTGAGCTGGAGCATCTATTCCTTAAAGCATAGTCAGTTCCACTTCAGCAATGACAGAGCCCTTATTGTGAGGATGACACTTCAGGTCCATCTCAAAGTCTCTTGGGAACACTGCACTAGCAGCCTGACCCAGCTCCGAGCTGAGATCTCCCTGGAATACACACAACCCCACACATCTCCTACTAAACCCTGCTCCTGGCTATCCAAGTGAAGTTGGAGAGGCTACTTTTCAGAAACTACATGTTACCTAATAAAAATAAATACATTTTTTAAAGGTGGGTTTTGGTTTTGTAGTTGTTTGGGGTGGGGGGAGCTGGGGTGTTTAGCTTTAAGAAAAAAAAAAACTTAAAAATAAATTCAAACCAAAAACCAAACTATCACACTTCAGGCCCTCCAAGTTTCCCAATTTAAATTCACCAAAACTGACACCACAATTACAGTCAAATGACAGGACAAGAGGCAATGGGAGTCAGTTGGAGCACAAGAGGTTTAGGGGAAACACAAGGAAAAACTTTTTCACAGTGAGGGTGACAGAGCCTGGCACAGGCTGCCCAGGGGGGTTGTGGAGTCTCCTTCTCTGGAGACATTCCAAACCCACTTGGATCTGTTCCTGGGTGACTTGGTCTAGGTGATCCTGCTCTGGCAGGGGGGTTGGACTAGATGATCTTCTAGGTCCTCTCCAGCCCCTGACATTCTGTGATTCTGTGCTCTCTCATTTTCTTCCCCTCTCTTCATAAGTGTAAATAGCATTACATTCATTTGCAGATCACATCACTATGTTGCCTCTTGGCCAAGAGGAAATCATTCACCATTTAGATCTTGTTTTACCTGTCCTGGTGCACACACTAAGTTGTACTTAAGTTGTATTCTTGGAGATGACAGAGCACCATGGTTCTCTTGCCTGTATTTTGTAAAATAGGAGAGTGGTATGGGAAGTTTGTTTCTTCCTTTAGCCTGTTGCTATCAGTGCAATATCAGCTGTACAGAATGCTGGGGCATTTTACAGCCCCTGAATATCATTTCTGGACACAGAGTTAATTTATAGGCCTTAATGTAGCTGATAATGCAGCTAGGGTAAAAAAAAAAGAAATTAAACCACTTAGTCGGAGCAGCAATTAATGAAATATTCAAATAGCACAAAGTCCATCTGAATAAAGAGTTCCCATAAACCCACCAGATGCCTAATTCCAAACAAACTATTGTTTTCTTTCTAAATCACTCTAAACAACTGCATGGTGTATGATTCCCTAATGACAGTGAAAGCTCTGGAACATTTCTGTTGTCGTTCCTATAAAATCATCTTTTCAATCTAAATTCACAACACTGAGGCAGTGACACAACCCCTGTTCTTGATGCAGAAATGATGCTGCTCAGGCCCCTGCCCTGACAGCAAAGCTCAGGGTGGGCAGTTTCACCCAGACCCAACTCAAACGTGCCTGCCACAGGTTCACCCTGAGTCTGGAGGCTTGGAGAACCTTTGTTACCTTCTGCTTTGACTCCTCCATTTCCTAGAGTATTTTATTTATTTCCAGGTGATTGAGCTCTCCTGTAGTACTGATCCCAAAGGATACTGAAGGCACTTCAGAAACTGAAGTGAAAAGCTCTCTGGTCACCTTTGCAAGGTGACTGTGTAACAGCTCAGCCACTGCTGGATTTAACTTTTCACACTGCCTCGAATTTAAGCAAAGTGATCACTATTTACCATTGTGCTCAACAGTGAGAAGTAAAATACCCCCACCAGCCCCTCAGTTCTGTCTGTGTCATTTAGAGGCTCAAGCTTTTTATACTTCTTCCACTGATTGTAACCAAGGGTGCATTTCTCTGTCTTAAAGCAAACAAAACGGGGTATTTAATGGGTATCTGGATCACCCTGGATGAATCCTGGCTATTTTCAGGCTACAGAGGGCACTGGAATTGCATTCCACCAAGAGCATCCCTCTCCTCCCTCACAGCACAGCCAAGCCTCTAGTGCTGCTCAGTGCAAGAGTGAGGGGTGGGGGGGATGGTGTCTGACCAAGCTTCCCTGCTGCTCTTCCCAGGAGAAAGGCACCAAGTCTGTGTACTGACACTGGCCTCCTGANCCAAGCTGAGGATGAGACCAACCTGGCGGGGAAGCAGAATTTCCAAAGCTCTACTCCTAATGCTTCAGAATTTAAAGCAGAATCTGTCTCCTGCTGCCAAAAAAAGCATTTTCTGTTTCTCAATTCTGTTCAAACTGCCTTTTAAAAACATTATGCAATAGTAAGATAACTCCTATGCTATAAATACAGTTGGCCCCTCACACACCCTCTGTAACACAAGAGGAGAATCTTCACTATAGCAGCTGCAAACAGGGACCCTCTGACTGTAGCTTTGCTGCTGTCACAGTGAGGCCTGAAGCCCAAGACCTTCCTGAGCTGGAGCATCTATTCCTTAAAGCATAGTCAGTTCCACTTCAGCAATGACAGAGCCCTTATTGTGAGGATGACACTTCAGGTCCATCTCAAAGTCTCTTGGGAACACTGCACTAGCAGCCTGACCCAGCTCCGAGCTGAGATCTCCCTGGAATACACACAACCCCACACATCTCCTACTAAACCCTGCTCCTGGCTATCCAAGTGAAGTTGGAGAGGCTACTTTTCAGAAACTACATGTTACCTAATAAAAATAAATACATTTTTTAAAGGTGGGTTTTGGTTTTGTAGTTGTTTGGGGTGGGGGGAGCTGGGGTGTTTAGCTTTAAGAAAAAAAAAAACTTAAAAATAAATTCAAACCAAAAACCAAACTATCACACTTCAGGCCCTCCAAGTTTCCCAATTTAAATTCACCAAAACTGACACCACAATTACAGTCAAATGACAGGACAAGAGGCAATGGGAGTCAGTTGGAGCACAAGAGGTTTAGGGGAAACACAAGGAAAAACTTTTTCACAGTGAGGGTGACAGAGCCTGGCACAGGCTGCCCAGGGGGGTTGTGGAGTCTCCTTCTCTGGAGACATTCCAAACCCACTTGGATCTGTTCCTGGGTGACTTGGTCTAGGTGATCCTGCTCTGGCAGGGGGGTTGGACTAGATGATCTTCTAGGTCCTCTCCAGCCCCTGACATTCTGTGATTCTGTGCTCTCTCATTTTCTTCCCCTCTCTTCATAAGTGTAAATAGCATTACATTCATTTGCAGATCACATCACTATGTTGCCTCTTGGCCAAGAGGAAATCATTCACCATTTAGATCTTGTTTTACCTGTCCTGGTGCACACACTAAGTTGTACTTAAGTTGTATTCTTGGAGATGACAGAGCACCATGGTTCTCTTGCCTGTATTTTGTAAAATAGGAGAGTGGTATGGGAAGTTTGTTTCTTCCTTTAGCCTGTTGCTATCAGTGCAATATCAGCTGTACAGAATGCTGGGGCATTTTACAGCCCCTGAATATCATTTCTGGACACAGAGTTAATTTATAGGCCTTAATGTAGCTGATAATGCAGCTAGGGTAAAAAAAAAAGAAATTAAACCACTTAGTCGGAGCAGCAATTAATGAAATATTCAAATAGCACAAAGTCCATCTGAATAAAGAGTTCCCATAAACCCACCAGATGCCTAATTCCAAACAAACTATTGTTTTCTTTCTAAATCACTCTAAACAACTGCATGGTGTATGATTCCCTAATGACAGTGAAAGCTCTGGAACATTTCTGTTGTCGTTCCTATAAAATCATCTTTTCAATCTAAATTCACAACACTGAGGCAGTGACACAACCCCTGTTCTTGATGCAGAAATGATGCTGCTCAGGCCCCTGCCCTGACAGCAAAGCTCAGGGTGGGCAGTTTCACCCAGACCCAACTCAAACGTGCCTGCCACAGGTTCACCCTGAGTCTGGAGGCTTGGAGAACCTTTGTTACCTTCTGCTTTGACTCCTCCATTTCCTAGAGTATTTTATTTATTTCCAGGTGATTGAGCTCTCCTGTAGTACTGATCCCAAAGGATACTGAAGGCACTTCAGAAACTGAAGTGAAAAGCTCTCTGGTCACCTTTGCAAGGTGACTGTGTAACAGCGCAGCCACTGCTGGATTTAACTTTTCACACTGCCTCGAATTTAAGCAAAGTGATCACTATTTACCATTGTGCTCAACAGTGAGAAGTAAAATACCCCCACCAGCCCCTCAGTTCTGTCTGTGTCATTTAGAGGCTCAAGCTTTTTATACTTCTTCCACTGATTGTAACCAAGGGTGCATTTCTCTGTCTTAAAGCAAACAAAACGGGGTATTTAATGGGTATCTGGATCACCCTGGATGAATCCTGGCTATTTTCAGGCTACAGAGGGCACTGGAATTGCATTCCACCAAGAGCATCCCTCTCCTCCCTCACAGCACAGCCAAGCCTCTAGTGCTGCTCAGTGCAAGAGTGAGGGGTGGGGGGGATGGTGTCTGACCAAGCTTCCCTGCTGCTCTTCCCAGGAGAAAGGCACCAAGTCTGTGTACTGACACTGGCCTCCTGAGAGTATCTGTGGAGACCTGTGGTTTGTAAGTACAAGAATACATACCCCTATTATGCTCAGGCCTTTCAGGTAGTCCTGGCGAGGCTGGGCTTGTGGCACACATCCTGCTAGAACCACCTTCTTCTTCCCTTCTTGGGCTTTCCTAGAGGACAAAAGGCAGAGTGTTACCATTCTCATAGTGACATGACACAGAAAAGCAACCCCAATGAAAACACCCCCTGGTCAGAAGCAACCTCTACAAGTTAGAGCCTCAGAAACCATACCAACCAACACACCAGAAGCAGCCCACATGAGGCTACAGCACACAGGGCTCAGTTCAGAGCCTACCTACAGAGACCACTTCTTTGTATTGGGACACAGGCACAGCCTGGAAAGCCCTCACCAACTTCAGACTTTATTTGCCACGGTGACAGCAGAAAATTTGGGAAAAATCATGATATAAAAGTATTAAATGATAAAGGTATGAGGTGCCATTCAGGAACTATTATACAGAATGTGAGAGAAACACTAGTTATGGAGGAAGCACTGGCTCAGAATGCTAGCACTCATGCAGTCCCAGTCAGAAACCAGTTACATCAGTCTTCCAATGCTCACTTCATGTCTATTTACTCATGTGCATTTACTTGAGCATTTCAGTAAATATTGACTTGAACTCATATGGAGCATTCTCAGGCTTTAAGCACCTGCTGTTGACAGAGAAACCTTTCCGGATATTAAGTTGGACAATTCCTCAGCTTTGATGCTACCTTAGCTCCAAGTAGGAACCATGAACTGATTAACACTGTTCATTAGGCATGTTCTGACCTCCTGTGACTTGAGCACTGAGCACCAAGGCCCAGTGGATGCAGGACTGCAGGGAGGGAGGTCAGAGGGGAGCCCTGCTCGTGGCCACCACCTTGGAAGGTCACCCACTACCACAGTAGGCCAACACCACCACAGCACTGCAGTGTGCAGAGAGCAAAGACAAGCAGGGAATCATTCCAGCACACCTCTTTAGGTCTGGCATATTATGGGTTGCTCTACAAACCATCTTTCAGTCACAGCTGGTATTGCAACTGCCCGGCAGACTTGTGTCAAACTGGAATCTTTTAACTCCATGTTTTCTCCAGCAATATATGGCCTCATCAAGTGTTTGCCCTCATGTTGGAACAGGCTAAGACATGGCATAGCATTTTTCAGAAAAAGCATCTTATCCAAAACATCCCATCACTCAGTTGGATGCTGTTCATCTTGCTGAGCTGCCTCCAAGCTAAGTGCTCTAGAGAGTGATGTTCAACAAGCTCAAGGGTGCTATGCTCAGTACTTGGATATCAGCAAATGCAAATGGAGCAAAGAAAAATAATAATAATAATAATAATAATAATAATAATAATAATAATAACTACTATTATTATTATCATTATTATCATTATTATCATTATTATCATTATTATTATTAAAAGAAACTAAACAAAAAACCCACAACAACAAAAAACCAACACAAAAACGCACCACACAACAAACACACACACCAAAAAATACAGGCTGGTACAACACATAGTTCCACTTCCCATTTTTACTTTGTACTCATAATACAGACACATTTATTTACAGGTTATAGCTCCAACGAAGTCTCCCAAGAACACACAAATTGTAATGTTAGAGATCAACAAGCCATCCTGCCAAACAGCTTGTGTTGGCTGCTGCAGTCAAATGAGGCATTTAGAAGGAAACAACTAAATATCCTATAGAGAGCGAGTTCAAAACAAGAGGAAAATGGGTTCTGGCGATTAGCTCTTATCTGACAGAAATGCAGCAAATCTCTATCAAGTATTCACTTGTGTTTTAGTGGGATTGCCAAGAAGCATTCAGATGTTCATCACACAGAGCCTCTTTCAGCCTCAATTTGCATGCTAAGGTGTGTAATACAAATGCAAATCCTTTGCTATCTGCCTTGACAATGCTTCTGCAGATAAAGAAGGATGATGAAATGCCACTTTAATGCATTTCTTAGGCAGGGAATTGGGCCACGTGGCTCTGAAATCTGCAACCCTTTTCCTCCACAGGTAAACTACTGAAGGGGTTTGCAGCACTTTCAAGAGGTCACCTACTGCTACACGGCCAAGAAAAAATGGTAAAATAATAACGAAAAACAAATCCTACTTCATGCACTACCTAAAAATGTCACCCAGCACCACAGGACACCCCAACTCAAAGGAGAAAAATCACTTCTTGTGTAGTCACCCAGGGAGGCAGAAGGAGCTGGGCCAGGCTGCATCTGGTGTCCCCTGCTGCTAGCAACAGCCCTCTGCAGCTACTGGGAAACCTGGGGGCTCTGCAGAAGAAACAGCTTCCAGTCAACTCCTTTTATCAGAGGAAAAAATAAACAAGGCTTCCCCTGACACATTAAATGGCATTTTAATGTTATTTCACAGCTTTAACATTTTGCTGTTTCTTCTGGGACCACGAGTGGAGCTGGGGGGGGAAGTTAAATTGAATATTCTTCCTAATAAGTATTGCCTTCATTTCACTTCACCAAAGTTCTACAGCTCTCTACAGAATACAGAATTTTGCAGACTGAGATTTCATTTTGCTTTAAAATGCAATTAAGTGAAAATGTCAGAACTACATTTTCAATCACAGTCTGTTCTCGTTCCATCCATAACACACTGAGCAGCCCATGGAACCCACCACCAACTAGAAACCACTGCAGGGAAATCAGGGAAATGTTTGCCTCCTTTCCAAGAAAGCACTTCTCCAAATACTCATTCCAGTACTGTATTGTCACCTGCCTTTAATATTCTTTAATGAGCCCTCCTCATATTAACAAAAGCCTACGAAAAATATTCTACAGAAATGCAGTTAGCACAGCAGCTGTAGGAGAAAAGCATTTCTCCTTCAAAAACCTGAATAGTAATGAGAATAATACCTCCTGGAATCTAGTAGGTGGCATGAATAAATACATCTCCCTTGCAGACACCCTTTATGTGTTTCAATTACATGAACCTTACCTTGAACTTTCCATTTAATTGACTCAGGAAACATTTTCTAGAAATACACTCTATTCTAAAAACGATCTGAATAAAAATTTAATTAGAGCAATTCTTTTAAAGAAAGAAATTATTCAAGCTACCTCCTCAGTGATAGGTGGGGAACAGAAAACAAGTGAGAAACAAGGGCATGAAGAAAAAAAGTACTGCATGGAGTAGAGGGCTCATCCAAGCTCTGTAGTGAGACCACAGACCATCCTCTTTTGCAGAGACACAGCTACTGCAGCCACAACTGTACATCAGCCTGCATTCTATTCTGTGTATTCTGCTTTTTACAAAGCAAATTTGAGGATGAAGAGGGAAGTGCTTCAGGAGAACTCGTTACACTTTGCACTGAGAGTAGCTGGAAGTGTTTCTAAAATAGCAAGAGGAATTCTTTCTAATGCTGATAGGAAGGGTCTTTGTAATCTGAAATGAAAACAGAATCATTTCAGCCTGAATTCTACTAGCAGATGAGAACTGACCATGACTGCAGCCAAGTTCTTCCATCGATGAGCTACTCTACCAAGCACAGTACTCTCCTCACCACTGTTTCCAGAACAAGCCCAGGGACCTTCCCAGTAAGCTGTGCACAGTAAATTGAGAGCACTGCACCAGTTCTGCCTGTTCTCCCCATCCCATGGCCCCCAACTGCATCAGATCCACAGTGCTCCTCAGCAGGGACTCAGAAAGGTATGAGGCCACCAATCCATGGGAGATGGAAGCAGCCATGGAATGTTCTGCTGAGGCAGCACGACCTGGGAATATGATGAGATCAGGCTGCCAAAGGTTATAAAAAGTAAAACACTGGGAGCATATCACTTCCCAGGCTGCAGAAATGCTGCTGTGATGTCTCTGGGGGAGAAGAAATGCTGTTTAGCTATGGATTCAGACGTGTGAAAGATCCTCCAACTGTCTCATCTGCTCAATTAATCAGTAGGAAGCAACACGTTAGAGAGCACAGCATCCCTGGAATGAGATGGTGGGGCCTGAAGAGCATCTGGAACACATTCCTGAAAATCCATAAAATCACACAGCTATTTTCTGTTTGAATCATTACAAATGATCACTTCAACTGTAGCTTTGCAGGCTTTGAGCCAATCCAGTGTCTCATCACTACCAAAGACTTGCTTCCCATCCTCCCTGCCTGCTATCGCTGCTCCCGCCTCTCCTCTTCCTCACTTCTGGCCAACTGGCATCTCTGCTCCTCTGCTCCAAGCATCTCTCCTCCTCTGCTCCAAGCTCTGCAGCTCCCTGGACCCTTCCAGGGCCCCACTGAACTCGCTGAGAGAGGAGAAATCTACTGAGCCCAGCGGGGAGGGTTCTAACTCTGCTAGCTCAGGGGAGGAGGGTGCGGAGCCAAAAGGGGCCAGGGAAAGCTCTTGGGGAGTCAGTGGGAGAAGAGGAGGACATGGGAATTCCTTGTTTCATCTCTGGTGAGCCTGACAGGTCTTGTGGAACATACTGAGCAGCCTGGGTGAGTAGAAAGCAAAAGACACTGGTGCATGTTGGGTGTTGGAGGTTTGGGAGAGAACCTGAGTAAAGCTGCTCCCCTCAGCACAGCAGAACCACTCCAGCCTTACAAGGAACTGCCACAGCCCCCAGAGGGATCCTATTTCCTTGGGAAGATGGGAAGATCATTTGAGGATGATTATGGAAATCATTGCTGTTGACCAAACTGCTCTTTGAGGACCAGTCTCCAGCACTGCAGCCTTCTAACCACCCAGTGCCCCCTCAGCAAAATCCAACAGGTAAGATGTAAATACTCCAGGGAAAATGAAGTTGCACATTCTCTGACAAAAGCTAGCAAGTCTTCTCTGAAAAGACTTCAAAACCAGCTAAATTCTTACTCAATCAGACTCGGAGTGGAGGTTGTAAATACGTGCTCCCAGCAAAAATAAAAGCAGAGAAATCCCCTCCAACAGAGCTTCACATAAGAGGTGAGAAGCCAGCTCTGAGAATAACCCCAAAACTCACATCCCACATATCAAATTATTCCCTAACTTCCTGAAAGGACATACCTGAGGAAAACAATGTGTGTTTTATCTACATACGTGAATCCATGTTATCTACAGTACTGGGATATCCAGAGTATCTGCATCACCAGGCATTACTCTCCCCACACCTTCCCTGCTCTCAGGAACAACACAAAAAAAGCACTTGAATGCAGTGCTCCAATTTCTGCTTTTCACAAGTACAACAGACCCTTCCAGGCTTTTATGGCAGACACTTGCATCCATCACACTCCAAAATGATGGTGTAGCAGCTGCTTCCAAACTACAGGGAACATTCCCAACACAGCTTATGGCATTAGCTGTAGTATCTTTGAATGGAAAATTGTTTTCATCCAGCTATTTGGCACCAGAGCCCAGGCACTGCAGGTTTGTCTGCAGCAGCAATACCATGCAGAGCCAGGCAGAGCTGTGGCTGAGTTTCCCTCACTGGGAATTTTCTTCTAGGCAGCGGTGACAGAGCTGCAGTGGTCACACAGGTCGAGTATCCCAGTGGTGCTCCTGGGCTGCTATTCCTCCAGAGGCTTTGCAGTCATCAAACAGCTCCAAACCTACAGCAGCAATTCTGTCCTTCACCTCCTACCACTACTTTCCTGCTTCAAGTGCAGGAAAATTCTTCATTCTTTCCAATACTTTACAGAAGATTTTCACTCTCCGTGTGCAAAATTTAATACTATTCTGAATTTATTTTTGCAAATATAGTCAGACTGTTTCATTACATTGCCTCAAAAACAGTGAAAGAAAATCTCCTGCAAATTCCCTTGGAAAGGGACATTAAACTTTTGACAGAGTAAAAAAATGAAAATCAAACTCATTAACAATGAACTTTTATACAGCTCACTTGGCTACCTCCGTGTTCTGTTCTCTCTACACATATTCCTGTAGGAACTATAACATTCTACTGCAGTATTTGTAGCATATCTGGCCTTTGTGCTTTGTTACCTGACCATTTATCCTGCTTCACCTTCCCACTCATCATTCTATTAATCTGTTTAAAGCTAAAAGAAGTGCAATTTAGGGCACACTATTATTGTAATTAATTTGTGAAATACTACACAGCCTCTCAGTTTAGAAGTGCAGGCAGCTTCGAGTTACAGGCACACATGGCCAGTGGTTGTAATGGAAAACCTTGTTGACACAATGCCTAAAAAAAATGAAATTACTGTTGAATAGAAATCAAATGCTCTGATTTTTTTCTCCACAGAAAGTTACAGTGTGCTTCTCAGTAACAGACTACCTACAAGATTTTATAAGCATCATCTCTGGAAGCTATTATCAGCTGTTATCATTATTATAATGATTATATTATTATAGAAAATAGGTTTAGCTCTCAAATACTGGAACATTCATTCTGTCCAAATTGCATCGTATCATATTTTAACTTTTTTACTCTTGTAAAAGTTATTTCATTAAACTCTTAATTCATTAAGTTTAATTCATTAAACTCTTCCCATGAAGCCCAGCCAGTAAGCTCCTCCTACTCTGAACAGAGAAGGACTGGTTTATTTAATTCTTATTAATTAACATAGTATCTGCAGAGCAGTAGAAGTAACAAACCATGCAGCACCCTGTTATCCTCTCTGTTTAACCTCACTTCTCTAGAATTAGGAGGTGTAGGTTGGAAAGGACTTCTAGAGGTCACCTAGCCTAACACCAACTCACAGGTGGGTACTGGTGATGTCACTACCCAGCCAAGGCAGAAACCTGCTGTCAGTTTTCACCTCCTTTCAAGCCATTACAGGCTACCAGTAAATTACCCACCACAGCCTGACCATGTTAGCAGTCCTTGCATCTCCCACTGCCTTCACTCCACCCAGAACACAGTAATCCAGGTGATCACCAAATGCCTTCCCTCACCCTCCTGGGCATGTCTGCCTTATTCTCATCTGAGAGCAACTTGAGGGAGCTGGTTCATGGTTCTGGTCCCCACCATACAGCTCACATTCTTGTCAAAAGCCTTATCTCAATAGGTTGTGAAGCTGTCAATTAACTCTTCATTATCAGATTTCATTTCCCACTGTTACAGACCAGCCCTAGAAAACTGGTGAAGATCCAAGCAATTCTTTATGGACTGCATTTTGACATAGGCACTGACTGGACAGAAAAGTGGTTCCTGTATTGGTGGAACATCTTGGTGCTTCTACTTTTAGCCAAACACCTCACAGCTCCTGGAGACCCAGAGTCCTACTCTGCATTGCACCACGTGTTGCAGCACAGATGGGAAGGACAGGATTGTTTTGAGATTGAAGCTTTGAGCTGAGCCTGGGGTTCCAGGTACAGTCAGGAGTGGATGATGATTCCTGAAGAAGATGATGCTCCTTTAAGAAGAAATATGATTTGGGGTCTTTCTACTCGGGCATTTTTAATCCCATTATCAAAAACAAAACTCCCGTGTGACCTGAATGACAGCTGGACTTTCACAGTATCACAGAGTATCAGGGGTTGAAAGGGACCTTGGAGATCTTCGAGTTCAACCCCCCTGCCAGGCAGGATCATATCATCTATAATCTAACACAGCTCACAGAGGAATGTATCCAGGTGAGTCTCGAAAATCTCCAGAGAAGGAGACTCCACAACCCCCCTGGGAAGCCTGTTCCAGTGCTCTGTGACCCTTACTGTAAAGTTCTTCCTCATGTTAAGGTGGAACCTCTTGTGTTCTAGCTTGTAGCCATTCCCATTGTCCTGTCACAGGGCACAAGTGAGAAGAAGCTGTCCCTTTCCTCTTGACACTTTGCCCTCAGATATTTATAAACATTTATAAACATTTCTCAAGTTAAATACCAGGAAAAATTTCTTTACAGAGAGGGTAGTTAGGCATTGAAATGGGCTGCCCAGGGAGGTGGTGGAGTCCCCATCCCTTGAGGTGTTTAAAAACTGTGTGGATGTGGTGCTGGGGGACATGGTTTAGGGACCCTGGCAGTGCAGGGTGAATGGTTGGACTTGATGATCTTAAAGGTCTCTTCCAACCAAATTATTCTATGATTCTAAGTCCCCTCTCTTCTCAAGTCTTCTCCAGACTAAACAGCCCCAGGTGTTTCAGCCTCTCCTCATAAGGCATGTGTTCCAGTCCCTTAATCATCCTTGTAGCCTCCGTTGGACTCTCTTGAGCAAATCCCTGTCTCTCAGAAGTGGACACAATGCTCCAGGTGAGGTCTCACCAGTGCAGAGTAGAGGGGGAGGAGAATCTGCTGGAAATGCTCCTCTTAATGCACCCCAGGATACCATTGGCCTTCCTGGCCACAAGGGCACATTGCTGCTCCATGGAGAACTTGTTGTCCACCAGGACTCCCAAGTCCTTCTCCAGAAGGCTGCTTTCCAGCAGATCACCTCCCAGTCTGTACTGGTGTAATTTCTTATTCATCCCCAGTACTCTGCACTTATCCTTGTTGAACCTCATTAGGTTCTGCCCTGCCCAGTTCTCCAGCCTGTCCAAGTCTGGCTGGATGGCTGCACAGCTTTCAGGCCTATCTGCCAATCCTCCCAGTTTGGTGTCATCAGCAAACTTGCTGAGCAGACACTGTCCTGTCATCAATGGCATTGATAAAGATGTTGAACAGGACTGGACCCAGCACTGATCCCTGGGGGACTCCACTGGTTACAGCTCTCCAGCTGGACTTAGCTCCATTGATCACCACTCTCTGGACTCTACTGTCCAACCAGTTACTAATCCATCTTACTACCTGCTCTTCTCTGCTTTCTTCGCTGCTTTGTTTTTCCTTGTACACTGCTGGAAGAATTCCCCAATCCACCTGTCACTGATGTTAAAGCAGGGGAAGGGAGGAGATGCTGGGACAGCAGAAGCTCACGAGTGCACCAAGCAGGGCCAGGTGGTGTCTCTGGGGCACAGGGGAACCCACCAGGGCACCCACAGCTCATACTCCACACCCTGGGTTAAGCTGTTGGCTGAGGGTGGCTGGGAAAAACATTGGTGGGGGAGGTGCTGGAATGAAGACAGAAGCCCTAGAAATAGCTCTAAGAAATTAATACCAGTTTAGTCATCTAAATCTAGTTCTAAATGTATTATTTAAAGAGCTAAGTATTGTAACTCGTGTCAGAGCTGAAAGGGTAATTTCTCTGAGCATATTAGCTTGCTAAGAATGCTTCCTAAAATAACCAAGACATCATTCCAGCAATTTCCACGACAGATACCCTACAACTTTAACACATGACCAGGCATTTCTTAGGGATAATAATAAATGCATGAGCTCATGAAAGTTTTAGGTCACGAGCATATCCAAAAGGTCAGAACAATGTAAAGGATTCAAGAACAAAGATTAGCTCCTGTGTCTTGGCACCAAACATTTCCAACAAACACCCCCCCAGTGCAGATTCCATATAAACACATGCATGTGACAACAGCTACTTTATTCCCAAATCTTTTTTTCCTTCCAAATTTCCCATATACATCAATTCTCACAGACTAAGACCAGGCTCTCTAAAGCATCTCCACCTGCACATACCCATGGCAGGAATATTCTCTTTCTGAAGAATAAGTAGGCTCAAGCTCTACACAGTGCTAAGCCTGCAGCAGTAACTATTGGAGCATGGTGAACTAGCTGTAGCACTTGACCTGGATTTCCCAGCTTTACCTCCCATTTCAGAACGCCAGGAGCAGTGTGCTATTGATCAGTGGCTCTTCCACAGTAACAACCCATCAGGAGAGGAATGAACAGTTTTTAAAGGTTATTCTGCAAGTCCTATGCAAGGTGAGCTACATGCTTCAGACCTAAAGTTTCTTCACCCTGCAGTCCCATTTCTGGTGAGTGGTGACTCCCAGGTCTGAATGGGAAATGGGCACCTCAGCACCAGAAGGACACTGAGGGGCTGGAGGGTCCAGAGAAGGGCAGGGAAGCTGGTGAGGGCTCTGGAGCCTTGTGGAGAGAGGCTGAAGGAACTGAGCATGGTTAGTCTGGAGGAGACTGAGAGGAGCCCTCACTGCTCTACAGCTCCTGTCAAGAGGGTGCAGCCAGGCTGGGGTTGGGCTCTGCTCCCAGTTCACTGATGACAGAACGAGAAGAAATAGCCTCAGGTTGTGTCAAGGGAGATTTAGATTGGATATTGGGAAGAAATTCTTTATGGAGAGAGTGGTGAGGCCCTGGAACAGCTGCTCGGGGAGGAGGTGGAGTCACCATCCCTGGAGGGGTTTAAAAACCAGTAGGTGTGGCACTGGAGGCTGTGGGCTGGTGGAGAGAGATGAAGGGATGGACTTGATGATCCTAGAGGTCCTTTCCAGACACAATGATTCTATGAAAAAGGCCCTGGGTGTTACAGCTCTCTCCCTAAACTCCAGACACAGAGTAAATTAATGCAGAAGTGGTAACACTGAAGTTTCTCTGCAACATAAAAGTAAAACAATAATAACAACAATAGCATCATCAACCTTTAACTGCCTCTAAGCAATATCAATTGCTCAAACAGCATTTCCTATGCAACCACTTCATAGTTTTTAATAATTTCCATTCTAAATACAAAATACCTCAGTGCAGACTGACACCTCACACCAGGAAACAATACTCAATAATGCAATGTTCTGCATGAAGCCCACTTAATGCAGCTCAGAATTTGGCTGAATCTCACTGGAAATTATCATCCTGTTAGGAAACTTTGGAAAGGAAATCCATCTGCTCCTACTGGGGGTTTCAAAAAGATTCTGTTCTATAGTTCTCCAACGCTGCAGAATTTGAGAGGATGGAGAAGTGCTAACTGCACAACTTATGCCACTGAAATTTGCTCTAAAAGCTTCTCATATTTTTCTTCCGAATTTCCATAGTGACATGAGTTCATTTTTCAGGCTGACTGCATTACATGTGTAATGTACTTTGAAATGCTGCATTAATAAACATCATGATTTTTTTCCTCCTGTAGCCTATACACAGAGATTCAAAGAGTTAAATAGGTAATTCTCACAGTGATTGAGCCTTGATTCTGAACAGCCTCAACACAGGCAGATCTTTCCCTGTCATCAAGCAGTCTGTCTTTAAACAGGTGCCAGGGAGAGTCGGAACTTTCCAATAAAGCTCAGCCTGGAAACTGAACACTGAGCTCCCTGAAGCTCCTTTCACAAGCTGAGCCCCATTCATCAATTTTTCACATTTCTTGCCATTGG
Source organism: Ceyx cyanopectus (assembly GCA_013401355.1). NCBI lineage: Eukaryota > Metazoa > Chordata > Aves > Coraciiformes > Alcedinidae > Ceyx > Ceyx cyanopectus. Next base: position 50,692 of record VYZU01042507.1, read on the forward strand.
ACGACACCCCCCAGGTTTCTCCAGTTCTCAGGGGAGCAAAGTTGGTGTTAATCTCACTGAAGACGATCACAGACCCTGTCTGTAGGCTTTCAGGTTTGGTGCTAGCAGCAGCAGGCTGGTTAAACTCTCCAGCAAGGGGCAGAAAGCATGGACATAAACATGTTCCAAGCACACTCGGTGCAGAACACACCACGGAGTCACAGAAGGAAGAGGTAAACTCTGCAGCACTGGCACCAGCAGCTCCATCCACTGAGGCTTTTTCAGAGCATCTTAGATTGAACAGAACAAAACACTAGAGAGCCTAGAGTTGAGCTTGCTTACCTGGCCTGGCAGGTTTGACTGGTCCCTCCCCACAGAGCCAGCTCAATGGCTGCTTTTCTCTTCTAACAGAAGCTCTTACCCTGCTCTACACCCTGCCCATGGGGCAGTGAAGGCCAGGGATACTTAATGACCTCCAGAAGACTGGGAGCCTTCACCCCAGTGCACCCTCTTTGACATGCTGTTCCAGAGACGTTCTCCATCCCACCAGCTCCTCCCTTCCACCCTCACTCACACTCTACCCACTGACAGAATACCCCCTCACTCTCATTTCCACCCTCTGACACAGCTCTAGACCTGATGAGAACAAGACAGGCCAGACAAGACCCTCTGCATACAGCAAGGTGAGATTAGAGATTGTACTACTAATCCTTTTAGTTATTGCCCTCTCTAGAGAAATATTGTATTAAGTAACACTGAGATTGATGAACTGTGTTTCCACCTGGTTTGCAATGTCTTCAGTATAAGAAAATTACAATGTCAATACCAGATACCAAATCTGGAAACATTTGCTGCAGCAAAATCATCTCAAACTCTGCCCCTAACAACTTCTGTTTTAAAAAGTAACCCAGAAGAAAAAATATAATTATTTCATTCTTCATGCATTAGCTTCAGCAGTTTTAAAGCACAAAACCAGAGCACATAGTGCTCATACAGAGTTACAATATTCAGTAAAACTGCTCAAACTCTACAAGTACAAGATTAATTGGAGAGTTTTCATGTAACTCTCAAAAGCTATACATTTTTAAAAGCCAACTCCTTCATTTCATGCTCTGTCCTTTAAACTGTTCACTTGGCCTTGAGTTCAACATGGGCTACGATATTCTCCATATTTTCAACTTATTACACAGTTCAACCAATGCTACAAACTATTCCCACTCTGCTGGCATTCCACACCCTGATATTAGGGAATTTGCAGCTCATTTATTGGCTTTGGTGTTATCTGTACAACACAAAATGCTTTGATCTTTATAAGGAACTTTCCTCCTGCAAAGCTGGACAGAATAAAAGGGATTCACAACTTCAAGGGCAACTGTCAAGATGCTTCCCCAGGACAGTGTTTGCTGTAGGATGTCACTACTAAAAGAAGTCCCTTGGTTCATTTGGAACAACCAGAGCTGAGGCTCCAGATGGTCCCTACGCAGCCATCTCCTTCCAGAGCTGACCCAATGGCTTCACCACATACTTCAGCTACTACTCATGCCACAGAAAATGTTCAGGAGCTTTTGGAAAATCTCTGTTCTCTTTCCTGCTGCTCCCGGATCCATGGCTATACATCCCCTCCCTTCTATGAACACAGCATCCAACTGCCACACCTCCATCAGCCAGGATTTCAGAGGGAGCACAAAAACCAGCCCAACAAATATGTGCGAGCAGCATGGGATGCCTCTGCTGTAATTACAACAAGTTTCCTCCACAGACTATAAATTATGCCTCGTTTCTTTTGCCTAGCAGAGCTCTGGAGGATAAAGAGATCTGCTGATTAACTCAGCAGGCTGGAGCATCACACTTTGTTGTTGTTGTTTCTTTTAGTATTAACCCAATATCCACCTTCTCCCGACCTGATGGAATTTTCTCAGCACTCCAGGATTTGACAGATTTAATAGCCATCCATTATTACCACAGCCTGGGGCATTTTAAAAAGCTACCAGATTTTTATACTTCGTACAGATGTATATAAGACATTAAGGACATATAATAAATAGACAACTTTAGTGTCACTTTAAAAGGGGTAGAATCTTGCTTTTTAGTTCTAGTTCACACGGACTTCCTCTTCGGACTCCCTGTCACAGCAATTACCTTCATAGCATCAGCCTCTGACAAAAATCTAGATCATGTCACCCTCATTTCATATAACTTTTCACTTTTCTCCCCCATTTCCTATCTAAAAAAAAAAAAAAAAAAAAGCTGCTTTAGGTCACCTGATTAGACCTTTAGTCCATATTCTCCACTGTTACTGATTAGAGAACTGGGGACCAGATAAGGAACTATTCCCACAGAAGTCTCAACTTAGTCTAAATCTTTCTTCTCGGATAATTTGACCTGTTTCCTTAGTTCCTTCTGAATGTTAAACACTTTATTTGCCGAGATAATCCCCACTGAAGTGAACCAGCTTCAGCCAGTCACTGATGCTTATCAAATTAGCAGATTACATCCATGTCTGATCTCATCTTTAGTCCACTTGGTCAGTTCAAAGGTAAATACCATCTGATTTTGGGTAGAATGAGGTTTATGGTAAAAACATAGGCACACTTCAATGTGATGTTTATAAGTTTCCCAAAAACTACTGTTCAGTTCAGCAACCAGAGGAACAGTCCAAACAGGTCAGAGGAACAAATAGCTGCGTAGGAAGGCACCTTGTTATTTGTAAGGCCAATCTCACTGCAGCAGAAGTTGCCCATCTGTTATGTATAAAAATAGAAAAACCAGTTTGTTTGCATTCCCAGTAAAAGCTAATCAATGGGGAGGGAGCAAGATCCATCTCTGTTTGCAGGCGGGCTTCCTGGAAGAGTGAAGTCCCATGTGACAAGGACTCTTGGGCACTGACAGCAGGAGGGAAGCAGGGAGGGAAGGGGAGCTTCCCTGGTTTACTGAAAACCACCCTGTTTGCTATGATAACAGCATAAAAATAGAGATTTTAGCCAACTGAGCTGTATCAGCATCAGATCATGCAGTTCCATGGCATGAACTGAAGAAATGATTACCAAATCCTTGCAGATCAGGGCTTTACTGAAGACAGAACCCTCTTCAGGAAGCCAAGGAAACTGCTGCTTGTCCAGTTCTGTTTGGTTTTGGTTTTAAAGAAAGGGTTCTTGGTGAGGCTGATGGTTCAGTTGCTGCTTTCCAGCTACTGGAACAAGCTCTGCTTCACAAGACAAAACTGATTTTTGTCTTAAAACCTCTGTGTCCAGCAGTCTAACAGGCTGAATATTTCCACCTACTTCCAATGCAAACCTGGCAAGCAGTCAGAAAACATCCCAGGGACACTGCACCTCATCACGAGGAATTCAAACACCACCACTCCATGGTTCCAGCAGCTGGGAGCAGCTGAGCAGCAAAGTGTCTTTTCTCTAGAAAAACACCAAAACCTACACAAAACTTGACATTATCAGAGGTAAGTGAGCTCCAGTGGAAAAAAGTTGATTTTGTGTTATCCCAAACATCAGTTTCAATTAATTGTTTAAGGTGCTTGAGTGGCAAACACATTCATGACTAAGTACCCTGAAGAATCAGCCACCTCTCCCAGAAGAGGCCAATCACCAATCACCAGCTGAAGGTTTCCAGCTCATGTTATTCCTCTTTGGAACTTGGGGTTCCAGAGCCAGCATTTCAGACTTGTTACTTAAAGCCTTCTGAAGGAGTGAACTGGTCTCAAGCAGAAGCAGTAAAAGCTGGAACAAAAATCTAACTCCTGCACGGTAAAAAAATCCCAACACTGAAATGTGGTGTTCCAAGTTCCCTGGAAAAGCACTGCGCAGTTCAGCAAGCAGGTGAACAGAAGTAAAAGCTGGAGCTGGATGTGAGACTCCAGAAAATGTGGCCTCATTTCCACCAGAGGAATATTTACACTCAATTGGATGTGCTGAATAGTCTAAAGCCTCCTGACAGGATGATTCTGAACTGTGGTGATGAAGGTCAGCATTTGACCTTGGCCTCTGCTATTAGAAGACATCCTTATCAAAACAAAAGCTCCCAAGCACCAAAACAACAGAGGGTCAGTAAGGAGTGCTGTTCACTAAATACCAATTTCATGGAGCTCTGAGAAATCTAGAGAAGCATAAAGACACTGCCACATTAACAAACAATTCATGCCACAGAAGTTCTAGCTGTAAGTTCCACCAGAGGCTGGAAGTCTTCTTCCTGAGGTATTTACTGTGGGCACACACCCTTCTGAAGGGTGAGCAGCAGAGGAGGGGTCAGCACCTCCAGCACGTGGGCCACCCTTTAGGTGCGTACGGGGCACAGCCAGCCTGAGCTCTGACAGTCAGCTCAAAAAGGATTTGGCCGTCTTACCCGTCAGACTGTCTGCAGCTCTGGCTAGAGCTCTGCAATCTGCTGTCACTGGTGTGAGGGAAAAGCACAGAAATTAAAACTATTTCACATCCCTGCCATTGTTCACAGTCACAGTTTTGATGTGGAGTCACCAGTGCAGATGGAACTTTCTCCAGACTCATCTACACATACAAGAACACCCACCATCTTCATACAAAAATCCCTAATCTGACTTTCTCTGCCCAGGGTTGCAGATGAAGGTTTACTATTGGAAGCTGTGAACTTTTTCTTTTGGAAGAGTTAATAAATTCAACTGTGTACAGAGGGACAGATGGGGGAACTGCTAAGCTCACATAAAACTGCATATTTTAAAGGCTGTTTTCTGGCATGGAAATAAAAAAAAGATCAATCTGCTAGAAACCATACCAGAGGCAAGGAGAAATAGAATCAAGTCAGCACCTGAAGAGCCCACCTTCTGAAGGCTATTTGCTCCGCTCCCAAGCAAGCAGCTGTTAATTACCCTCTCAGCTACCTACAGCACAGTGTAATGAATGTCAGTGTTGGTGAGAGCTAACAGCTGCATAATAGGGGTTAATACATTCCTTGTTAAAAATAAATACATTACTATAAGGAGAAACCTTTTCTGAAACATCCCTTGACAAGTCAGGGTATGTGGGAATAACCCAGCACCCTTCTGGCTCCCTGGGAGCCCTGCCACAGGGCAGAGCCCCTGCATGTCCAGGGCAGCTTGGGAAGGGCAGGGAGCAGTATGCCATGATACCCTAGAGCTGAATATCCATCCCACTGAATGCTGGAATCACCTCGTAAAATCACATATCGTTTAAAAGGGCCGAGAATCATGCTGCTTTGCATTTTCTGTATCAACTTTCATCCAGGGGTCATAAAACCTTCTCCTGCCCGGGAAGGGTTTCTCTGAGTGCATATCCAGGAGGTGGAGAGCCTCCTTTATCACCCCTTTACAACCTCTAAAAGTAAAGAGCCATTTGTTCAGAATCACTCAAGCAGTAAAACCCAAACCACGTTCCAAAATCCAGACCATCAGCTTGTTGTCAAAATCCAGCCGGCCTCACAGGGTGGGAAACAAGAGACAGCCTGGCTACAGCTTTTTTCCAGTTCAGTGGATAAAGCTTTCCCTGGAAGCACGTTACAGCCTGGAGCCCCCAGAGCAGAACAATGGTGGCAGGAGGAGCCACAGGCAGGCTTTCACTGCCCGGCCTTGCACAAACCCTCTGCCCCAGAGACACACTGGCCAAGGTGCCGAGGGAACACACCTCTGTGTGCCAGTGCCCACACGGACTGGGGCAAAGGAATCTCTTAAGACGGAGAGCGCTGGGGCTAAAGACCTCACTTCATTTTACCTGCCTCACATGATGATTAAAGTTCACAAGGTTAAATCCAAGAAACCTTTTAGGAAATCCCAGTGTCAGAGCCATTCTCTTGTCCCAGAGCAAAGCAGGAGCTGCTCCTTGTCTGGCTCCAGCCCTCCTGTCCCCAAGGCCATGCCTCCAGCTCAGGGGCTCCAGGGTGGAAAATTCACAAGTACCTGGGCACAAAGGCCAGAGAGGCACCCAGCACCCAGCTGGGCATGCTCTGCTCCCCCAGTCCACACACAGCCACAGCTCCTTGCAGCTAATGAACATTTACAGCCCAACCCAGTTTAGCTGAGCCCAGCCACATTGCTCCCACTCTTCCCAGTGTGCTTTAGGTAAACTGGCCATGGCTCTTGCTGAGGAATCATTCTGGAAGATGCTGAGCAGGTATCAACCCTCTAGTCCTGATACACACACTGCTCCAAGGGAGGCTGTGCTGGAACTGCAGTGTGCATGGAACTACTCTCCAGCATTTCCAACATGGCAGTATCCAACTTTTTACAACTATTTATTTTTTCCTCAAAATAATTAGATAGATTTACAACCTGGAGTCACAGTTTAGTCCTAGAGAGCCAAGGCATGGGCCTGAGTTCTCAACACTGTTCATCACTGTGTTACCAAGCACCTGTAGCTGAATTAAAGCATGTTTCTCCACAGCCACTCCACTGCACTTCAAATGCATTGGACAGATTTCTCCAATTTAAATGATCCTTACTGCAAGGGGATTGTTTTTTAAACAATTCATTTAAAACAATTATCAATCTTAGCATCTCACTGCTACTATGCTTCTACTGCACCTAACCCTGCCCATGGTTTACAAAACAATCCTACTACAGAATGGACTTTTTTTCCTGTTTAAACGTCTTCTCAGTTTTCACTTTAAGGAGAACTGATGAGTTCAAGCTGTGAAGACAGAATTAACTTTGGATTTATTTCTAAACAATCTTTAGCTGCTTTTAGTGCACTCATGTTCCTAGTGTGAAACCCTTCAAAAGGCAGGGGTTGCAGGGGCTGCCAGACCTGTTGCAAAATCCAAGGCGCCCTCTTTTTGACACAGACAAGTCTGTGGGGCTGGATGGAATCCACCCAAGGGCACTGAAGGAGCTGGTGGAAGTGCTCACCAAGCCTCCTTCCACCATTTACCAGCAGTTCTGACTAACTGGGAAGGTTCCAGTTGACTGTAGGTTAGAAAATGTGACATCCACCTACAAGAAGAACTGGAAGGAGGATCCAGGGAACTACAGGCTTGTCAGTCTGACCTCAGTGCCAGGGGAAGTCATGGAGCAGACCAACTGTAGTGCCATCACACAGCACATACAGGACAACCAGGGGATCAGGCCCAGCCAGAATGGGCAGCTCCTGCCTGCCTGACCTGATCTTGCTCTATGACAAGGTGACAAGGTCACTCAGGGGATGAGGGAAGGCTGCAAATGTTGCCTACCTGGACATCAGTAATGCTTCTGACTCTGCTTCCCACAGCCTTCTCCTGGAGACACTGGCTGCTCACAGTGTGGGGGGTAAAAAGCTGGCTGGAGGGCAGAGCCCTAAGAGTGGTGACGGATGGAGGTGGTCACAAAGGAAGGTTTAGGTTGGATATTGTGACAAATTTCTTCATCAAAAGGGTTGTCAAGACCTGGAACAGGCTGCCCAAGGCCGTGGCAGAGTCCCCATCCCTGGAGGGATTTAAAAGACACTTAGATGTCTATAAATACGTTAAGGGTGAGTGTAGAGAGGATGGAGCCAGACTTTTCTCAGTGTCATCCAATGACAGGAAGAGAGGCAATGGGTGCAAGTTGGAGCACAAGAGGTTTAGGGTCAACACAAGGAAGAACTTTTTCTCAGTGAGGGTGCCAGAGCTCTGGAACAGGCTGCCCAGGGGGGTTGTGGAGTCTCCATCTCTGGAGACACTTAAGACCC
>VYZU01042507.1:58998-95588 GCA_013401355.1 Ceyx cyanopectus
GTGAAAGGTAGGGGATGTGTCAAGTTGTATCACAGAAGGTTTAGATTGGATATTGGGAAGAAATTCTTTATGGAGAGAGTGGTGAGGCCCTGGAACAGCTGCCCAGGAAGGGGGTGGAGTCGATCCCTGGAGGGGTTTAAGAACCAGTAGATGTGGCACTGGAGGCTGTGGGCTCCAACAGACAACTCACTTCAAGACAACTCACTTCAAACCATCAGGGCCTGAATACAGGCTACAGAATATTGCCAACGTATTTCAAAACCAATCCATGAGGTTGACTCTAATGGTGTTATTACTGCAGTGGAAGGGTTTAAGGTGTGTACATTTTTCCTCCAGTGATGTTTTGCAGTAAATGCTTTCTCCATTCTTGATAAACTTAAAAAAACCCACCCAAACAAAACAAACAGCCTATTCTACATCTGGTGCTTTATCATAAAGTTTTCATAAAATTGCAAAATCAGATGATTCTTCCCAGCCATCCTTTCACTTTTTAACCAGTACTCAACCTCCAAAAGCAAAATAAACACCCCCCCAAAAAAAAACCACAAACAAACAAACAAACAAAACTAACAAAAAATAAATTAGATTAAAAACCAGAATGTAATGGTAAAACATGACAAACCTATTAACTTGTAAATAATTCTCACATTACTGGGACCATCAGAACTTGCCTGTGAAGAACAGTGGGAGGCAGCTGAGGGTTACAGCAGCAGCCTGCAGCTCCAGGCCTAGGCTGGGTGCTTTAGAGAAATGAGCTGATGCAGAACACAGGGTAACTTGCCTTCTCTGAAGTCCATGTCATTCATACTCAGAGTTAAAACAAACAAAATACCAATAATAATAACAACTGCCACCAAACAGCAAAACAGCACCAAAACAACCCAACTCACCCAGAACCAACACACAAGAACCCCAAACAAACAAAACCCACAGTCCCCATCAGGAGTGGTGCCCTGATCTCTGCCCACTCCCAACACTCCCAAGTCTCCTGCTCCTCCCCGTGCCACCAGCAGCACGGTTCCAGGGGGCAGGGGCAGCAGGCACTGGCACAGCACTGGGCATGCCAGTGCCCAGGAGCAGCAGTCCTTTTGAGTGCAAAGCTCAGCAGAAGGCAACGTTAGCCCAGGATTCAGTTACCCTGAGATAACACCCTGATACATTTTGAGCTCACTGAAACCAACCCAAACTGCAGGGGCTGGGAGGGGTTTCTGTGTCAGGGGCTGGTAGCCAAGCCCTCCAGCAGTCCTCCACTCTGCAGCTCTCCCAGGTGGTTTCTACCCTCCCCAACAAAGAAAAGCACCAGGGCAGCCCAGCCACTTGCCAGACTGCCCCGAGAACAAAGGTACAGCAGGTGGCCATCCACAGCTCCAGACTCAATCACACGTTGCTCAGAACCTTACACCAGTGCCCGTGGATCTGGTTCATGTTCCTCTCCATCCTGCATTCCCAGCACAAAAAGAAAAGGGGTTTTAGTGACACACAAGCCACAGAAAGAGACAAATGATCCACATGGTATTATTCAGCACTTAATAGATCAGAGAAAAACTATCACAGCCTCCCCCTCCCCCTTCTTCTTTTTTTCCCTTTCAGTATTTATTAAGTAAACCAGTGCTTATCTGGGATAAATCCCCAGGCTCAGGGAAGCACCAGGTGGTAGGCTGGGGTCGGTTTTCTAGCAACAGATGGCTCCAACATTTTATGACAAACGGACGCGGGACTGTTGCTGGTCAGGTCACCTTCCAGTTACCCCTTCCCACACCCACAGCAGCCAACCCAGCAACTCCCACAGCACTCACCTGAGCCAGGGCCCCACCTCTCTGCCAGGGGACCCTGACAGTGCCAGGAGACCCTGCCCTGGCCCTGCTCCCCAGCCACTGTCAGAAGCCCTGCTCCTTGGCCTCTGTCAGGAGNATGGAAACATAGTTGTGTTTAACTCTTGTACCTGCTCTGTGTCTGGCTGAATTAAAACCAGCACCAGCTACTTCTAACCCTGGGAGGGGGAGGAATGTCATGGTGCCATGCACCCTGCTGTGCACCATAAAGGAAGATTACCTGGTCACCTCATGTGGTGGAAGGCATTGGGGATTGGACTCAATCTTCAGAGGTCCCTTCCCAGCCCTACCACTGTGATTCAGCTGCTACAACTACACTGGGCTTCAGAAATGGAAAAAGAGAGCTAACCACAAAAAAAAACAAAAACCACAAAAAACAAACCCACAAAACAACCACANAACCCAAAAAACCCCCCCCCCCCCCCCCCCCCCCCCCCCCCCCAAAAAAAAAAAAAAACCTGGTTTTTTTTCTAAAATAAACCTACTAATTTGAGAGCAGCCAAAACCTGCTTCAGATGTAGAGGCAGGAACAGCCTGTAAAATCATCTATCAGAAAAAGAACAGTTGCCAGTATTTTCTACTGCTTTCCTACTGAGATGCTGTTGGCTTCCTCTTGCTGGAGTAGCTACCTACCTACCTCAGTCAGTATAAGGCACCACCTCAGAGGATGATTTAAAGCAGTTGTGTAATCTCCTTGATATTTAATGGAAATGTATAATACATGAGCATTGCTGAAATAATGAATCACTGTACTAAACCAGATTGTATTCTTCAATTCCTCACCTGTTCCTGATAAAATATTTATATACATTTCAACTGTTATTTTAATACGAAATTTACATCCCAGTTCTGGTTTCCAGACCTGAGCTACAGGATTTTTTGCAGTGCAGGGTAATGAAGATGGGATTTCAAGTGTTTGTTACTCTATCCCACTCCTGGTTGGGTACACAGACAGTATCTAAAAAAGACTGTAGTCATTGCAACTTCAACAGCACTTCAAGAAGAAAGAAGTGAATGCCCTATTGCTTTTTCTTGCCAAGAAATGAACATCCCATGCTGCACGAGTACATCCAGGATTGTCACTTAGCCACCAGCTTCTAGTAACTGGGAGAAATCCTACAGCAGAGTGGGGAACGTGAGAACTAAAGGGTTGCATCTCTGTAGTCCTAAGCATGGGGCTGTGCAGAAAGAAGGCTTGGTCTGCTCCACACACTGAGCCCAGGGCCAAGGGCCAGAAGATGCTGAGGACACAGCACCTCTGTCAACTTTTAGGGCTCACCCTAGTAGTGCTGAGGTGACAGGAAGGAGAGAACTGGCAGCTCCTCACACCTCTGAGGAGCAACCACCTCATCCCCATTTCACTCCTCACATGCTGGAGAAGAGCAGGCTGGTACACCCTCTGTGACACACACTGGCCAGAGACAGCCAGTTACACCTGAGCTGAGGGCTGACCAATGCAATCCTGTGGCTGAGCCACAGCCAGGCTCATGTTCTCCTCCAGAGCACTGGTGAAGGCACTGACAGAATGACAGGGTTCCAGGGAAGTGGCACATGCACCAGTTTATTCCATGTAGGCTAGGTCCATCCTCCAGCCAGGAGTACTCCTGCAGGCTGTCAGCTACACTTAGGCTTTCTGGCAAAAATATTAAGAAATCACCCTTTTTTCTTACAGAGATCAGACCTACTGTGTGATAGTTCACATCCTCTTAGACATATGACACGACAATGTAGTTTTGCAGGGAAAACAAGTCCTGAGGGGAGTGAGGGATCTGTGTGAGCTCCCAGTGCAGGCTGCAGCACCCACAGCTGCAGGTTCAACCTGCACCAGCTCCACAGCTCCAGGGAGACGCCTGCTTCAAGACACAGGGCTCCCAACTCTTGGGGTGCCCACAAACACCTTGACTGGATCCTGCAGAGAGCTGTTTACTGGATTCTGGAGGGTGCTTTAAGAAGCTGTACAATGCTCAGAAATGTCACAGCACTTTCATTCACAAAGATACAGGGGGAATATTGAGGAGTATGATGGCGGCTTTAACAATACTCAGTGAGAGAGGGAAAAGCAGGGGCCAGTGTCCCATACTCCCTACTAGTGCTAACTGGCTTGTATCCCTGCTCCTCAGAGGGCTGGAGGTGCAGCCAGCTCCGTGCTCTCCCACAGCCCGCAGCTGCAGCCCGACACTGCTCCCAGGGAAGGGGGATGGTGGGAGGCCACCCTTCAGTTCTCAGCCTCGGGTCAAGCTTGTCAGTCACTCTCTGCATCTAAATCACTGTGTGTCAGGTCAGATCAGCCACCTGTCCTCTAGGGCTGGTACAAACACACACCGGCTCTGGTTTTGCTTTTAAGCACCAAAAAAAATGGAAAAGGATCAGACAATATCTAAGTTGCTCTCGAGTCAGCCCCTACTGCCACAGTCTGTAACAGAGCATTCAACACCAGCAGCTGCTGATAGCCCAGGCACACAGCAGCTTACACCTTCAGACCATGCTGACAGACGTGACAGTCCTTGACTCAGGAAAGAGAGTGGGTTTCATAAAACACCAACTTCATGGACTAAGAGCTTTCATACCTGGCTACCATGGAAGGAAACAAATTCTCTAGCCATAAAGGCAGAAACAAGCTTAGAAAAGGGTTAAAGATACCTGGACTAATTGAGAATAGCTCTGTTGTAAGGGACCTGAGGTGATCATCTAGCCCAACAGCCTCCTCTAGAGCTCCTGCTGTCTCTTACATTGGAATGGAAAGCATTTAAATGTTTAAAATGCAAGTCTCGATACAGGAATTTGACAAATTATTCTCTTAAATTCCTGCTTTAATTATTAATATGAAAATTGTACTTTTAGGATGAAAACATCTGTAAACAGTTAACATTTCTTGTTTACTGACCCTGCTCTCTTTTTTTCCCCTTGTTTCTTTTCAGTGGTCCCCATCATGCCTCCTGCCCAGCAGGATAACCATGGCACTCTGGCCCCACTGAAGAACCAGAGCATGTGACCCTGCAGAGGCTTCTAGCAGGCTGCCTTCTTCAGAACAGGACCAAAAATCTCTACAAATCTGGGGCTTTTGACTGGAAACAAGCAAGGGAAGAGCAGTGCTACAGACCAGCTGGGTGAGCAAACACAGCGTGTCACTGAGAGTATTTCTATTTGGAAGAGCATTGTTTTGCAAACCAGCTCTTGGTGGTTCTGCTCTTGGACATCAGAGAAGCCAGAAGAAAACAAAATCTCTTCTGCTGTTGTCAGCTCAGCTCTTCCCCAAAAAAAGGCCCTTGAAATGGCACACACAGATAGTGCAGAGCCTGGCACAGCCTGCTGCCCTCAAACAAACCAAAAGCTGTTAATGTGCCCCTTGGAATAAGGCAGGTTAATGTAGTCACATGGAATGATGTCTTCACCAGCCTTCATCCAAAGGCAGCTGTGCAGAACTATAGACACACTGGAGAGCTGAGATCTCAGTCCCTCCCCTTCCCTGCCCATCTCTGTTCAGCTCCCATTGAAGCTGGGCTGACTCCAGAGCTCGCTGAGCAAATGCCCAGTTGAGTTTTGCTGAGGATGGAGACTCCCCAAAGATGGGTAACAGTCTCTCCAGGCAACCCACTCCTGCTAGTTTTTCCTCCTCACTGGGAACATTTTTCTTTCTTACCAGTTAGAATCACAATAAAATAATTGTTTCTGTTCTTCCCACCCCTGCACCAAGATCCTGCTGCCAGACCATTGCCTCCTGTCCTATCACTGGGCTCCCCAGAGGAAACGGGGGTTCCACAGGAGGCAGTTGAATTGAGACTGAGATCTCACCTCCAACCCCTCACCTGCTGGGTGGAGCTCTGAGTAGGACACTGCTACCCCAGCTTGATCTCCTAGCTCTGCCCCAACACCCTGGAGGACCCTCATCACTTCTCCTTGACTCTCTCAGAAAACTGCTGGTTTTCTTCCTCACAGAGCATATGAATTTCATTACTATTTGTTAGACACCGTGCATACAACATGTGACTTAGCCCTTGAGTACAATTTTCTTTCTCAAGGTCTCGTGTAATTCTACCGGTGTCCTGATATTTAACATTTTTCTGCCTTCCAGGATGAGCATCTTTCATGGAGCAGTTTAAGCAGCCTACCAGACAAAGCCACAGCACCCTAAACCTACCTGCACTGACCAAGGAAATACAACATGAGTTACACAAGAAGCTTAATATGAAAATGACTTCTCAGGGTAAAGCTGAAGCTGCTGCAAGCACAGGCCTTACCCAGGGAGCCCTGGGGTAATTCAGTGCCCACACAGATGTCACTACCAGGTCTGTCATTTTAACTCTGATTTCCTTTCATGACTAATGGGTTACTGCAACTGACACAAACTTCTGGAAATCACAAATACACGTCCTATCTGTAAAAAGCCTTATCAGCTAATGAAATAAACCATGACCAGCATTCAGATGTCCACGGTTTTTTTTTTTCTTCTGAATTCTGAACTCCTCAATAATGGACTTTTAGTCACACAAAGTGCCACATGGCTAATGAATGGCAGCCAGGCAAGGAGGTTAAATCCTGTCTACAGGAAAACGTTAGTGCATCGTTTGTTCATTCCTGTGACATGAGTGGAAGAAAAATAACAAACCAAACACCAAGGTTATTTTCCTGTGGCAGGACAGGGGAGGGGAGGGGAGAGCAGAGGGGCTGGGAGAGCAGAGCCCCAGAGACACCTGTTAGGGGGCCAGCTGAGGGCTGGAAACTGCTCTGAGCCCTAGCCAAGTCCCGGCCTCCACCCTGGGAGTGCTTCAGCAGCTGCCCCTGGGGCAGCCCCCACACCTGCACCCGCAGTTTCCAGGGGCAGAACCTCAGCTCTGCACTCCAGCTCCATCCTCTGCACCCAGGTACCTGCACGTGTGGCACGCAGGGCTAGGCAGCTGCTGTGCAGCTTGTGTTTGGGTTCTTTTGCTTTACAACAGCCATTATTTGCAGCACTTGACAGGTGCAAAACTGAGAAAGCTCCTTTTCTTCTGTCCCCGCCTGCAGACAGTTAACCTTCAGTGTTTAAACTTTAACTTGGGAAAGGTGAGACAGATTTTCCCTCATTGTTTGAGCTCGGTGAGCCTTCCACAGCGACCTGCAGCTGAAGCAGAAAAAGACCAAAACATATTAAGTGTTGGCCTTGCAACTACAGAGATAAGTGCATCAAGCAGTGGTTGATTTTTTGACCAGACTGTGCTGTACTTGTCAGTTCTCTCTGCAAAGTGGCAGCAGTGACACGGGGAGCATTTCTTGATTTCATCCTTTTAAATAACATGGTAGTTTTAATAGTTCAGGGAAAAAGCAGAGTCCATGAGGGCTTCTGTAAGCACTCTATCATCTACAAGGACCACAAAAACTAGGTCCACAGGCACACACTTCAAGCCATGGTGCCTGCAGCCCATCCTAAGCCCTGTGAATTAGCCATTAATTAGTCACAATGAGACAGCATTTTAAAATGTCATTTATTGAGCTTGAACTATTCCACTCTTGAAACTCTGCTCCAGAGTTATTTCCTTAAGAAACCATGAACATCTGATAAGCAAAGCAGGTCTGGTCACACCACCTCCACCTGCAGGGAAACCCACAGCCACCCTGCTGGGCTCCCTCCACCAGCTGCCCAGCACTTGGCTCACTGAGCAGGGACTCTCCAACATCTCCATACCTCTGGTACTAGGCACAGGACACTGGCTTCATGGCTCCTGCAGCTGCCCCAGTAATCTGGGAGCTCCCCCCATGAGAGCAGCTCACACCAACCCTTAGCAAAGGAGAAGATTCATTTCTGTAATTCAGCCTTCAGGTAATTTTTTAAGTCTGAATCATTTCAGACTAGTTTCATTTTCCTTTATCTAAAATCACTGATACGTAGTGCTATGGACTTCAACTTTTTATCACGTAGGAACATAATTGTTTTATTGGTTGCCATTTAAACAGAATTTTAGGACAGCCAAACTTCAGCTGCTGTAATTCTTCAAACAGGCTTTCTGCAAGCAGTGCCAGTCAGCCAAGACCTTCTATTTCAACTCAAAACCCCTCCCCTCCAGCACGCTGAAGATTTCAGAGTTACCTAATCAGTTCTGGACACTCCAGCACAAAACAGCTCTGCAGAAATGACAGCACTCACCCAGGAACAAGACTGCAGAGCCAGGACAGTGGTGCAGTGCTCCACCAGGGATTGCCAACAAGCCTGGGACACTTAACAGGCAAATTTCAAGGTGGGCAAACAGAGCAGGTGTTCATTGAAAAGGGCCCAGATTTCACCAACTCCAGGCCTCTGGAAAGGTGCAGGGGACAGCTCAACAGAGGTACCTGATCCAACCACGTCCTCCAGAGACTGCCCAGTGCATGGCCACACAGGCTGCAGCCCAGCTCCCCAGCAGAAAGCAGGGAGCCTCTGCTCCCTCTGTTTCCAGGGAGTGCAGACTGTCCAAGCAGCAAATGAACTGCACAAAGGCAGGGGACAGGTAACCCAGAAGGGTGTTGGGAATGGCAACTGGCTTGGCCTGGGAAGGAGGTGAGAGCAATGGGGGCAGTGGGTGTCACACAACAAACCACCAGCAAAAAACATCCCCCCACACACAAGTGCCTCCAAGCAGAGTATCTGGAGTGGAAATGAACACTGAGTGTGTGTACAAGTGCCCGAGCTGAGGCTGCCCCTGCACACCCACCCCCCTCCACACTGTCCACAGCTCACAGCCAACGCCATTCCACAGCCTGGGCTCACCCAGTGAGGGATGGGCTTCCCCTGCTCACGCCTGGAATGAGGGCAGCTGTAATTTCCATAACCTTGGAAAAGCTGGGTATTAGAGAATTTAATTGAGTGCAGAAAGCAAAACCATAGTCTGCCAGTGAAGATTATCCTGATCATCCTCATAAAGAAAAATCCCCCGACACAACACAACAACCACAGCCCAGCCACGAGCCACTTCTGAAGGATGTTTCTGCTCCAGAATCCATTCATACTTCCAAATGCTACCTGCATTTCTTTGGGAAGCCCTCCCTGCCTGCTGCAGGAGCAACTATCACCAACAGGTACCAGGCACAGAAGGTCACAGCTACAGCTAAAGGTTCAGAAGCATCAAACCTTTGGGAGTGACATGTGAGATGAACAAACTGGGGGACACGTTTGACCCCGTTCCCACTGGATAAGTCTCCATACACTAAGAAGGGAATCCCATGAAGCTCTGACCACAATCACCGTGATAGTAAATCAGACCATGTGAATAAAGCACTTGAAGATTACAGTGATGGGAAGGCACAGAAAAGCCCTATGGAAATTTAAATTGCCCTCTGCCAAGAGTTGGCAAGTGATATAAAGTACTGGGACCAGTAAATAGCATCCCAGAAGGTGCAGTGGCACTTGCATGGCAGAGCTGAACACGGCAGTAACCTTCCACAGACAGCAATCAGCTCATCACCCTTATAGGAGACAAAGAGGAGGTGCAGAGCTGTTCTTCACTGCATCTTCACCTAGGAGTGCTTGGTTTTGCCAAGTACCACCCTGGCAGCTGCACAGCCGTGGCCACCAAAGAAAGGACCTGTCACCTCTGCAGAGCCTCCACCCCGGGTCACTGGTCACTGAGCAGAGCCTCAGGGCTGAAATTCTGGCAGACAGAACTCGGGCTGTGAAGCTTACAAAGTGACCCTAGTCTTTGACAAACTCTCATTCCCTTTAGCCAGTCTGAAGAATTGCTGAAACGCTTGGAAATCACTAAGAAACTCACTGTGGATTTTCCTTCAGCTGATTGTGCTGTGCGTGCAAAACCCTCCTGCACTGGCATCTTCCATAGTCAGACAGCTGGCTGTGCTGGGGGTGACACGATTCCACTGAAACCATCAGCTGGTTCCAGGCAAAATGGGGGTGTTACAATAAAACACTGCAAAAAGTATACACCATTACTGGAGCTGGGGTTTCTGTCCCCCTCAGCCATTCTGTATCTAACAAAGCAGCCATTAACATTCCTACTTCAAAAATGACTCCCTGCTTCTTCTGCATTTTCACATGCTGGCTTTTGTATTGTTTCCTGAGCTCCCTATAACATAACAGAAGGCATGAAATACAAATGGAAAAGATTGGGTTTTTTTATTAAAATGCTCGTCCACACTTTTTTTTGGTTTTAAATCTGTTAAGTACTTAAAAATTATTTGCTGGCAAAAACTTGCCTCTGGACACATTTTTATGGGAAGAGCTGCAAGAAAAATCATCTGTTCCCCTTAAACATTTGTAATCACACATTTGAATTAAAAAATACATGAAGAGTAGGTATCAGTTGTTATTCTGATATCCATCATGTTTGAATGAACAAACAGATCCTCTGAGCTGCAGAGAGGTTTATAGATTGATCACATCCCCAGGACAGCAGCTTGCCCCCCTCCCAGCCTACAGCAGGAATTTGCCAAAAAATTGTGCAATTTCCATCAAGGGGTGAATACTGTGAGCTCTGGAAGAAAACTCTAATGCTCTCTGAAGCCACTACTGCCACAGAAGATACTACCACATTACCCTCAGTGTTTCTTTTGAAATAAGTGTTCCATAGGTGCTTTTTACATAAAATAACTCAGCAGCAGTAAACAAAGTTGAAGAGATCTGACATTTCTGGTGTAAACCTGTTCCCAGGGATCTATCACCCTGGCCCAGCACAGACAACACTGAGAAATCAGCACGTTTGCTTCACTTTCCACAGACCAGGAACACTTTCTGCTTCTCATCTGACAAGGCAGTTGAATGGGAGTTTTGCTGCTGCCTCTGAATTACTCACAGCCCAGGGAACTTAAGAGTTCAGGAGCAGATGGTTTGTGAAGTTTGCACCTTTTGATGACAATTCACCTCCAGCTCAGAGTTCCAAACTCTGGAAATGAATCATAGAATCATGGCTGGAAAGGAGCTCTGGCATCATCCAGTCCAACCTTCATCCCAACATCTCTCTCTCCACCAGCCCACAGCCTCCAATGCCACACCTACTGGTTTTTAAACCCCTCCAGGGATGGTGACTCCACCCCCTCCCTGGGCAGCTGTTCCAGGGCCTCACCACTCTCTCCATAAAGAATTTCTTCCCAATATCCAATCTAACCCTCCCATGACACAACTTGAGGCCATTTCCTCTCGTTCTGTCATCAGTGAATTGGGAGCAGAGCCCAACCCCAGCCTGGCTGCACCCTCCTGACAGGAGCTGTAGAGCAGTGAGGGCTCCTCTCAGTCTCCTCCAGACTAACCAGCCCAGTTCCCTCAGCCTCTCTCCACAAGCCATGGAGCTGCTGGACCCACCAGAGGGCCATCACCACCCCCACCTCAGGAAGCAGATTTGCAAACGTAGCAGAGGCCCCTCTAGAAATGACTGAGGGGGGATTTTCCAGTGTCTTTCCTCCAGCCTTCAGGAAGAAATATCTGTAAGCTACTTGGGATTCCTTTCCAGGGCAAGAAGACAGGACAGAGGCAGCTCAATGCCCATGAGCTGCATTAGTGCCTTTCCAGTGTTAATAGTATCAAAAATTAGATCAACACAGAGTAACAACCTGGGTTCCCTACCAGGCTGTAGTTGCAGGACTTGCCAGAGGACTCTGCATGCCCCTGATCAGCATTCCTGCCCCTCTGCATACCCAATGCATTTTCACCTAAGTGTTAAGCAAGGATGCAAATGTTGTCTCCCAACATGATACATCTAACAACAGAAATCATGCATATATTTACAGGAAAAATATTTGGAGTATGAAACTAATCCATAAATTCTGCCTCATGCATGAATCCCTCTGGAAACTGCCAGAACAGAGTGATAACCAGAACCCCTGACAATGCTTCCCATGGTTCTTACTGCTGGGGCTCTTATCACCCCAAAATCTCCTGTAAGCCCCCAGGTCAGTCTGGAAGCACAACGGGAAGGGACTTTGTCTCTTCACCAAATCCTTCCCTGTGATACTACTTCTGATGAAGTGAAAGTTTGCTCTCAGACATCCAGCAACATCCTCAGGTGGCAGAAAGCCAAGAAACATTGAGGGACACGTACAGACCTCCCTGGGTATCTCTATTTTATATGTTACACACACAAACCATTGGTTTAAGTAACACACAGCCATCCAGCACTGGATGCAGCTGCATGTGTTTTGACTGCTGCATGGCAGACCCAGAAGGGGAGGTTGGTTGCTGGTTGGGTTTTGTTTCTCCCCCTCTCCGAGTGCTATAGCTATGTCCCTGCAGAGAAGTGTGCACATCCCAGATGGTCACAACCAGCCCGTGCCTATGTGCAGAGGAAAGCAGGGAATGGAGGCTCCCAGAGCACTGGGCATCTGCATCATCCAGAGATGAAGAGGGGCTACTTGGGATTTAGCCACTGCCCAGCAAGTAGGAACTGCTCCCAACTGAGCCAACTCGGAGAGGGAAAACAGGCAAGAGACCTTAGGAATGGCTGATAAAAGATCTCCATTGTGTATTCAAGTTGTACATATTTAAATTCTCCACCTGCATGGATGCTTATAAACAACATCACATCACTAAAACGGACATAAACAAAACAGGTTTGTTGGTAGGTTTTTGTGGTTGTTACAAAGAAGCATCTCAACAGCTGGAGGAATTTCAAGCACTCTGTTGAACCAGGATAGGGAAAGCTGGGGTCTTCAGGCTATTTCTGAGTATCCTCTTGTTTTCCATCTATGGTACAAATGCCCCACAGTGCAGATTTAACTTAAGCCTTCCTAATACCCAGGTATTAATACTTCATCTAGTACCTAATACTTCACCAAGTAAAGCCTTGGGAATCCTAGGAAATAAGATACTAGAAGGCACGGTCAGGTGTTTAACAATGTGTGTGACTGTCTGTGAGCTTCCTAGGCCCCCAGTTCTCCTCCCCATTATCAGGATGGGTGCTGCAGGGTGACAGAGACTGTGACCTTGTAACCCAGCTCAGCAGAGGGTCCAGGGGCAGAGCTGTTGGTCTGTGGGCAACAAGAGCTGTTTCAGCTGCTGTATTTCAACAGCTCCCTCCAAGCCCCTGGGCAGTTACTCTGATGCACAAGCCCACTCCTCTCCACTGCCAGGGCAGCTCAAGCTCACCCATCCCAGTTACTAACACTTGATCTTTCCCAGCTGCAGGGACACCCTGGAAACTAGCCCTGCTGATGGTGACTGGAAGCAGAGTCTGAAGAACAGGACAGAAGATTGAATCATGGCTGGGCAGGAGAGGGGACACCACCTGTTGACCCCACATCAGCATGGGGCTTCTCAGAAGTCCCCGAGGTGCCTTTAATGTAGGTGCTATGACAGTTTTCTACAGACAATATTCCAATTAAAACCAGGCCACTAAACTACATAATTCCAACAACAATAAAGCTGAAATTTCCTTCCTTTTCCCTGGGTTTCCATGTGGTACCTGGCAAAGGAAGTTTAACAGCACATGCCTCTGAGGCAGACCCAAGGGGACTGGACTGAAGCCATTACTCATCACTCCCAAACAAAAACAAGTTTTGCTTGTTGACCTTTTGGAAAAGCATGAGAAAACATCAGATTGTTACTCTGAACTCCATCTCATGGCAGCAGCCTGTCATTAAAGGTGGGGAGGATGACAGGAGGACTGTGTGTAAGCTTCCCTGGCTCCTCCAACAGCTCCAAGGGCAGGACAGAGCTGGACAAAACCCTCTCCTGTCCCACCCCCAGCCCAGCAACCTGGTGCTTTGATCACAGCAGATGCCAAAAGCTGAGCTGTTGGGCAAACACCACCACTCCTGACGAGGTAACTGCAGACAATTCATTGACTCTTCTTGGTGAATTGTGTTCCACCTCAGCAACAGCCTGCTGTGTACTGAATGCACAACACCCCTGTTTCACAGCATTAAACAAGCAAGTTTCAAAGGGGATAATGGAAAACTCAATAGTAAAACACACCCATTCTTAGTCAAGTTTCTTTTTACTGCAGTCTGTGGTTGAGATCTGTAGGTAGAACTGGTGTGCCCAGCATGAACCAGGCTGCAGTGTGTGCAGGCATCAGGAGGGATGGGAAAAATCACCTGCTGCCAGCACAGGGTTATGGGTGATGCAGATCACAGCACCTCTGCACATCGACCCTGAGGTAGCAAAACACATCACAGCCTACAGGAAAGTCCAGTCTACATCCACACTGAAATAATACCTCGAGCCACTACCAGATGATGGCAGAAAGAGAATCCCAGAAACTTTAGGATACCCCTGGTAAGTAGAGAGCAGCACACTGAGCAACACCTAACACAGGCAGGGCACAAGAAAAACCCAAGATCCTAACCTTTAGGTACTTCACAGATAAAAGGCATGGCAAAAGCTCACCTAAACATGGAAGACACGTTCCTGTTGTCACCCCCTGAATAATTCCACTGGAACAGAAGTCATGCCACCTGATTGCTGGGCACAACACACAGACATGTCTTATTGCTTGGGAATACACAGCCATGAACCTGTTTTTTCCAAACACAAACACTTTCCCCATAAGGTCTCCTGATGTTTTTGTGCACTACTCATCCCTGCTAAGGCCAGTGTCAAAATACCCATAGAATGGTTCCCCCACCTCTCTGGGCACCCTGGGCCAGGGTCTCGCCACCCTCCTGGGGAAGAAATTCTTCCTCATGGCTGATCTGAATCCACGCAGCTCTAGTTTGGATCCATCCCCTCCAGTCCTGTCACTGCCCCACAGCCTAAAAGGTGAGATCAGGAGATGTTCTGCCAGTACCTCAACCTGGGTTCCAGGTTCCAGTTCAGAAGCAATCTCCCCTATCTCTGAAAAGCAAACACCAGGAGAAACTCTAGCAGATCAGCTTGTAATACTGACCAGCCAAGCCCCTCTTCTGTAGGTATATTTTCCCTTCTGCAATTCTTAACCCTTAAAGGCTCCAGTCCATGGCTGAGTGCTTTGGCATCTAAAGGCAGCACGTGTATCCCCACAGCAAGAAGCAACAGTGCAGCTTTTAAAGGGACAACAGACAAGCACTGCCTAATTCTTGTGGAGAAATGGAAACTGAGTCCCTGTGCAGCTGGATAAGGAGGTTTAGGTCAATGGCTCAGTGTGTCACATCACTACAATATGTTCCCCTTATAAGAAAAAAAAAACAACAAACCAAAAAAACAAAAACACCCAAACAGCAGCACAAATCCAATCAAAGAAAAAACAAAACAAAACCAGCTTTACCATAGATCAGTAACAAAACATCCTATTGTGCAACTTTCCAGCTGAATGCTGAGAAAAAGGTACCTCATTAAACACACATGAAGCTCCTCATTATCATTCAGTTAGGCAAAGTAGGGAAAAAAAGAAGTCATAGTGAAGAGGTTTGTCTCTCCCTATTGTAAACATATTAAAATTAGAAACCAAGACAAAAACTCCAGAGCAAAGCATTACAAATCAGCACTGGAAAGTAAACAAAACCCTCACGTGCTGCTGCAATGATTTCCTCACTGTTTCAAACATCTGGAGACACCAACTCCTCAGGACACTGGAAGAAGGTTAACAGAGAGCACCAAAGCTGCGTCACCTCCAGAGCTTGTCCCTGCTGGGGACAGGAGGAGGGAGAGGAACAGGGAGCATCAGCCACAAGAAAAGCTTCCTGATGCATGTTTTGAGAAGACAAAGATCAAGCTGCACCATCTCTCCTGCCACCTGCCACTTGGCCCATTGGCACAGCTCCTCTGGCAAGGGTGAAGCTGAGCCACCAGGGAGCTGGGGGAAGGGCAGGGAAATGGGGCAACTCAATCTGTTTTCCTCTCTTCACATGGAAACACTGCACCAGGCAATGGACTGCAGCTGGAAACCTCGTTATGCAAGGCAGAGAATTTAGGACATTGGAGGCAGCCTCAGCCCCAGTGAAAACCCTGCCAATGGGCTCAGAACCTGACTGTGTCATCTTCCTCTGTGGCTTCTGAGCAACAGGCATGAGAAGCTCAAGCAGGAGACACTGGACACAGCAGCTGCAAAGCATGGCAATTGTGCAGAGTGCACAATACCTGCCTGGTTCCAGCTGAATCCTTCCTCAGGGATGGTAAAATGGTGAGCAGCATTTCACAACAGCTCAGCTTCACAATTTTGCAACAAACACTCTTCACTGTGTGAAACAGAACTGGAAACCACAACCTGCAGAGCATGCACTGCTTGCTGTAAAAACTCTGAACTGTTGACTTGAAAACATGTTGCTCAAGAGATACTTTAACACTGTATTTAATTCCTATTATGCCATTAGCACTGAAAACCAATGTATTTCAAATATGAAGCAAATAATCTCCTTCCTCATGGGCATGTCAAGTTAGTGGAACAAATGAATCAAGCAACTAAGAACTGAGCTGTCATTTCCATTTCTATACCATAAGCAAAATGAGATTGTCAACATCATTAGAGAGAAACTGACAAGTTGAGGGGTTTCTGTAAGGTCTGTGATAGGCCAGGATCACCAGCAGTGCCATTTTCTAGTCCTCTGGACACTCAGAGGTACCTACATTATGCTGGGGAGCTCTTCATCACTCCACTGAAATACTAGAAATTCTTTTCCTATTGCAAAGCTGTCGAGAAATTCTGTTGATTATTCCCTTGGCCGAGCTCCCCTTCAAGGGATGTTCATGAGCTGCCAAACACCATAAAAACCAAACGTCCAGTGAGAGGTGAACGGGGCTCACCTCCCATGGCTGCAGCCAGCAGCTCAGACACAGCCTTTGGTTGACACTGTCCAAAGCCAACCTGCATTCACCCCTGCTTCCAGAGGCCAAAGGCAGCACCTCAGTGCACAGTTACTCCTGCAACACCTCCACCATCTGAAGCTCCAGGTTGACTGCATGTTAGATTCATGTTATAGAATCCTGGAATGGTCAGGGTTGGAAGGGACCTTAAAGCTTACCCAGTTCCAACTCCCTGCCAAGGACAGGGACACCTCCCACTAGAGCAGGTTGCTCAGAGCCCCATCCAGCCTGGCCTGAGAAACTGCCAAGGATGGGGCTTCCCCCACCTCTCTGGGCACCCTGGGCCAGGGTCTCCCCACCCTCCTGGGGAAGAAATTCTTCCCCATGGCTGATCTCAATCCACCCATCTCTAGTTTTAATCCATTCCCTCCAGTCCTGTCACTGCCCAACAGCCTAAAAAGTCCCTCCTCAGCTTTCCTGGAGCCCCCTCAGATCCTGGAAGCCACAAGAAAGTCTCCACAGAGCCTTCTCTTCTCCAGGCTGAACACCCCCAGCTCTCTCAGCCTGTCCTCACAGGAGCTGCTCCAGCCTCTGAGCATCCTTGTGGCCCTTCTCTGGACACGTTCCAGCACCTCCAGATCTTTCCTGTCCTGGGGACTCCAGCATTGGGGACAGCTCCGGGGGGGGGTCTCCCCAGAGTGGAGCAGAGGGGCAGAATCCCCTTCCTCCAACTGCTGGCCGTGCTGCTCTGGCTGCAGCCCAAGGCACCCTTGGCTCTCTGGGTGCCAGAGCTCACTCAGGACTCCTGTTGAGCTGCGCACCCCCCAGCACCCCCAAGTCCTTTTCTTCAGGGCTGCCCAGTCACTGCCCAGCTTGGATCAGTGCTGGGATTGCCCCGACCCAGAGGGAGGACCTTGACCTTGGCCTTGCTGAGCTCCATGAGTTGGGCCTGGGCCCAGCTCTCCAGCCTGCTGAGGGACTTATAGTTCAGGACTAATTAGTTCAGGACTAATTCAGAAACAACTCAGCTGAACCACAGAAGGAAGGTCCAAACAAGCCTGGGCAAATGCACACGTGGAACCTGTTTTCTAGGCAGAGTTCAGGCATGTGTCATGTATGATACACACAAACATACGGGCCACAAATGCAGTTAGTTGCCATGGGAGAAAAAGAAGCCACAGAACTTTCCTGTGCATAGAAACACCACCACTCTGCAGGAGGGCAGCACCTGCAATGTGCATTTCCCAGATCTCTACATTTTAAGGGCTTTGTGCTCTAAGGGCTGCCTGGATAAAGTGTCTTTGCTGGCTAAGGCCAGTGCAGTTCATACAACTAAGATAACAGATGGGTCCTATGGGGGCTAAATAAGAGACCTCCTGCTAATATTAAGAAATAAAATATGACATGAGGACATCCCTGAAAGAATCACTTGAAGTATTGAAAATAGCAGCATCTGAAGCCAAGGACAAACTGATGCAAAATTTCAATTTTCTGATGCTTTCTCCCTAGGAGAATTTGCATAACCTGGATTCAGGATTCAAGTTAAATATGGTACTTATTGTCTGACACCATTTAAGATTTAAGATAAAATACAAACTAGAAGTTTCTTACAGATATGGACTACTTTAAGGCTACTGTTTGATTTAAAAAAAAAAAAAGCACAAGATAAGATGAAATAACTGTATAACAAAATGCTATTTAATGATGTAAAATACTAGTTATCTGTGAATCTGTTATGCACATTTATTACATGAATGATAATTTCTTTATATAAGATTATATAAATAAACTGTATATTAATTTATGAGAAATAATCCATTCTACCCCTTATCAGAGGTACTCATAAATTGCTTCTGCAAGGAGTTGTGCTATATTTTACACAGTTTTTGTAAAAAAAATGAGCCCCTGCATCTTCACTACTACATTTCCCTTGAGATCATGATAGTAACTCTGATACAGCCAAGGAAAACAAGAAACTTCTTCCTCTTTGGAGCAAATGTGTGTATGTTTGTTGGTTAGTATTTGTGTTCTGGTAGCTGAGGTACTAACAAGGGTCAGTTTCCACTGTGCTGTGAGCTGTAAAACCAACCCATGAAAAAAGGTTGATGATTGATCCTGTTAAAAGCAGTTATCAGACGTTATCTCTTAGGAAAGTTTCAAATTCAAACACAAGCTTGGAGTGCTCACCCATTTCTTGCTGGTGGCCTCTGCTGCTGCTTCATGGAAGTTAAAAATAGTTTACAAGTAGGAGGAAAGGTTGGTTAAAAAGTGAAATTCAAAAGAAAGTTGCCCATGTTCATGTCCTTCACAGGAGCAGTGCACTGAGGGTCAAGAGAGTGGCTGAGGTACTCGGTGCCAGACATGAGCTGCTGTCTGGCTTGGGAAAGATCCAAACCTGTTTTGACTAAATCCACCAAAACAAAACCTCAGTGTAACCCCAGTCTTGAGATGTGCACCAGCCAGAGACATCACAACAAACCTCGGGGTAAAGAGCCAAAGCTTAGCTGAACAGACAAAACCCAGGAGAATCTCTTGGGCCTACAGGAAAGCTGGGGAGGGGCTGTTTAAACTGTGGGGCAGTGACAGGACTGGAGGAGATGGATTAAAACTAGAGATGGATGGATTCAGATTAGACATGAGGAAGAATTTCTTCCCCAGGAAGGTGGGGAGACCCTAGCCCAGGGTGCCCAGAGAGGTGGGGAAAGCCCCATCCTTGGCAGTTTCTCAGGCCAGGCTGGATGGGGCTCTGAGCAACCTGCTCTAGTGGGAGGTGTCCCTGCCTTGGCAGGGGGGTTGGAACTGGATGAGTTTTAAGGTCCCTTCCAACCCTGACCATTCCATGATTCTCAAATCCCCAGCGTTGTTTCTGCCCTTCCTTAGGGTGTCACAGCCCCTGAGGACAGCCCTGTAGAGCCAGCAGAGGGGAGACTCCTGCCCCTCCAGCTCCCCCAGGCAGGAAAGCTCTCTCTGCTTTAGCACAAACACACGGTAAGTATTAGGAGGCAGCCTTTGGAACCAGAAACAAATACAACCCATACTTGTCAGTAAGGACAAGTTTAGTACATGTTGGCTTCTGCATTCATCCTGCTACAGCAAGTTTGTGCCTGCTTTGCTGTGCTCCCTCCGAGGAAGGGCCAGGCCTGCCAGGACAGCAGCCACCCTGTGGTGAGTTTCCCAGAGAAACATTCCAAGCTATCCCCCACCTGCTTCCCACACTCCCCGCATGAACCTTTCCTGCTCAATCCCTCTGCCCTGGAGTGGCAAAGCAAACTGCCTGTTAACAGAGAGGGGTCATATATGCAAAACACTGACTCTGGAAAGCTCAAATTACCCTTCCTGAAACCAGCTACAGGAGCTCTGCCTCTATCACCAGACAGCCTTTATCACGAATATTCACCATATACTTTATACACGTGTCAGAAAAATGTCTTTGTTTTTCCCATCTTAAAGAGAACTCTTAATCTCCACCTCTTACTAGGACTCTTGTAAGGAAACTTTTAGAACAGCAGTCATCACTTAGTGCAGAAAGTTTTATTTTCAACTTAGCCTAACACTTATCCCATGGAAAAGTAAAAAGCCTTGCTGGAACCAAAAAAACAACCAAAAGCATTTTTACCAAGGGAAGCAGAATTAATTTGTTGTTCTCTTCTTTAGCAGCTTGCAGAAAAAATATTCTGATCTAATAGATACTCAAAAAAGCAAGGAAAAAAACCCCAAAACATTCCAAAGCCTATTTAACCTCTTGTGACTGTACTTTCCTTCTGCAGTGAAAGTGAAACCCATCAGAGCTCTGCCCTGACCCTGTCTCACATGGTTTCCATGGATCTCAGTTAATATTATGTCCTTCCTCAGGGATGCTATTACATATTTAGGCAAATCTAAAATGTCTTAACCTTTGTCGTGCTTTTTGGTGCTGGATCAATTGATTTGTTTACCTCCCATGGGAAAGAAAGAAACCCCTTGGGAGAGGGGAGATGTCAGGAGGGTGTTTCCAGTAGCCAACCACTATCCCACCACCAGGTTCCAGTGAGAACCACAAGCTTTGACCCCACCATCAACAGCTCTTTGCTCCCCAGTCTTTTCCATGCTATTACAACTGGTAATGCTCTAATTCCACTCCACCATTCCCATTCCTTAAATTCACAGAGGTGGATCTTCTACTTTTCCATCCCATAACCCAAAGGAGATTGTTTTAAACCCTGATTTAGTAGCCTGCCAAATGAACAGAAAACTCTGACCAGGAAAAACAACCTAGAGGTCAACCTCAAGCTGAAGTGTAGATTTAATGGAGGGAGAAACTTTAACCAGTGGTTGGGAATTTAGCAGCAGTGTGTTCAGAATGAGGCCTCCTTTGAAACAAGGCAATCATTGTCCTCGTCCCATCCAACAGGCAAGACATTCTCTAAAGGGTTTCAACATGGTTTTCATGCAAATGCCCATAATGACAGACAAGTTCTGTCCACATTTCTCCCACCCTTCAAAAAGCCTCTTCTTTAAAGCTTTGAGTGACAAAACAAACCTGGAAGTTGTGCCTCCACCCTCCTGAGCATTTCTACTGTGTCTGACTCGGGTCTGGGAGTCTTGGCCTTAGCCCACTGGGAACATCACATCCCAGGGAAAGGTTATGGCAGAACACCACCAGAAACACTGAGGAAGCCTGACCATCACTTTTCTGCCTTTTATTAGATCTGTTTCATTGGAAAGGCTTCCTAAAATCACACCATTTGATCAAGTCTGTGAGGAGGGGGGAGAAGGAACTGATTTGTCTTTCAACAAAAGATAACATCAGCAATGCAGGCTCTTTAGAGGAAAGATCCCCTTTCAGTGCTGCTCATTTTCCTAGAACAGGTTTCAGATGAAGAACTCACAAGTTTCTGTTAAAAAAAAAAAAAAAAATTTTCCTGAAAAAATACCATACATAGCTGTGTCCCATTTTATCTGCTCAGGAGAAAGGTGGAAGGGTTACTCCATCAACTGTCAGGGGAGCTGTACTTTCCAAACCAATATCACTGAAGTGTAATAGAGTTGCATTTGTTTGCAAAGAAAAGTGTATCTTATACAATTAGCAATGAACTTAACTGATTTCCAGTGCCTGTGAACACTGCTAGTCATGCACAGTGCTCCAGGAGCCTACATGGCTGGGGACCTGTTCCTACAGCCCAATCCAAAAGTTAAATACAGATATATCAGGCCACAGAACACAGTTGGTCCCTCATGTCCCTGTAATATTTTTTTCTTTAAATGACAATCAAATATACATAATCTTCTCCTGCATCATGTAAGGTATATTCACAAATGTTAACAAAGAAAAAAAGACAAAAAACAACACCTTCTCCCAGAGTTATTTTCACTTACAAAGATAACAAGTAGGTGACCCTGCTCTGGCAGGGGGTTTGGACTAGATGATCTTCTAGGTCCCTTCCAACCCCTAACATTCTGTGATTCTGTGAAACATCACCAGCAAAGAGAGGTGTGACTTACATACAGGTTGTAGGCTATCTTTAACAAGTACTATTTAATTCTAAATGCAAAGGCAAAATAGACTTCACTAAATGTCATCAGCTAGTAGTTTAAGTCAATTAAACGTTATTACATAGTACCCCCCAGAGTTTCCAGACAGAGTTTAGCAATATCTTCCCTCTGCCCATCCCAAGGGCAGAACCAGCTCAGGCCTCCAGGCAGGTTGAGGAGTCCAAGGACAAATTCCACCAGGGAAGCATCCCAAGCATTTTGCTGCCTTCAGTGCAGGAATGCATTCTCCAAAGGAATCCTGCTGTCTCTGACCAGTGGCTGCAGAAAGGCCTTCTCTGGTGCAACTAAAAGAAATAATGTGAAAGGGAGAACATCCCATTCCAGAAAACACCTTTAACTTGGGATTAACTGAGCTACAGAATAAAGTCAGCCAGCAGCACTGGAGAAGATGCAGTAGGTGTGTGTTAGGTTCTTCCTCCTTTTGCCTTTTTGCACTTGTTCAAGGGATTCTTTTTCTAGCTATTTGCTTTACACAGTCATCCTAAGCTTGCTTGAAATTACCTGTTTTAGTTTATACTCTTAATTTCTTACTTTTCCGTGAATTAAGATTTCTTTTTTTTGAAGGATAACAATTATTTTTTTAACTCCACCTACTTAAGTATACTGAGAATTCTTTATTACTTACCACCTCTGCCTTTAATCTTACTTTACAATTAACTAATTGAGAACAAAATCCACACAGGAAAAGCTCTGAAATCCCATTCCTAAACCAATGGATTTTTTCCCCTCCATATCACCTTGACGCAGTAGCTTCAAGCACCTTGACAGTGCAGAGCAGCAAACTACTTTCAAAGATTACACAAGCTGGCTTGTCCCAGATGTATACACATCTGTCCACCCAATCCAAAGGGTCCCAGAGTTTGGGAAGAGTTCTGCTTTGTTTTTAAAGCATCAGCTCAAGAAAAGGATCAATCTAGAGGACTTATGGAGTTGTTACACATCCTTCAGTGAGGGGTCAGCTTCTCAGCTGTTATTCAATCAGCACTGCTGGTGTCAATCACAGCATTTTCAAGTCATGTATGTAAGGGAATCAAACATCCCCATAGCCACCAACAAGCCACCTTAAAAGGATAAAGTGTTTGTTTTTAATCTCACAAACTTTGCACATTGGGTTTGCTGTTGCAGAAATTAAGCTGCATTTGGGAGAAGCTCTGTTGTTCAGAGCTAGAACTGGCCTCAGTTGTACTCTCAAACACAGCAGCTGCCCTGTCCAAGGTGGAGATGTTTACTCTTCCAGTTCCAAGCCCAGAGACAGAGCACCCACACACAGTTCTCCCCTGCATTTAATGAACATCATGGTCAGACACACCAACAGAAGTTGCCATCCTCCTGCATTAGGAGCTGCCAGGAGCTGGAAGCAGAGAAGGAATAACGTGTGCTGCAGGAAAGGAGCAGCTCCCAGCAAGGAAAAGAAATGGAGAACCACCGGAGCATCCTGGTGTCAGGACACAAAGGGCATAGGGAGAAGTGAGGAAGAGCAGCAATAAACTCAGGCTACAGATGACATCAGGCTCAGCAGCAGCAGAAACATGAAGTTCACATAAATGCTTCTGGTCACCCTCTTTCTTAACCAAGCACTGCTCTGCTGGTTAAGGGACTCACACCAGTCCTGGCACAGGGTTAGGAAATGGAACATTGGCCACAACTCAACTGGAAAATAGCTTGTCATCAGTTATTGGCCAACACACTGACTGGAACTGTGCTGGGAAGAGCTGCCTTTGTTTTCTTTTTTTTTAATAATTAAAAGATAAATAAGCAAGTGTAACACCAGGAGTCAGGAACAGCAGCCCTCAGAGGGGCTGAGGAAGCTTCTTCCATGCCACCCACTATGGGCAATTGGTTTCTGCTCCAGTTACAGCCCCAGGATGCTGATAGAACTCAAGCATGCAAGTAGGAACCTGATATCCAGCTTCCCTCTCCTCTACCTTCTGAGCACAACAACTGCTTACTAAGAACTACACTGTTTTAACAAAATGGTTCTCAACAACAGTCCACCCACAGAGCACCACGCTCAATTGACTGTAAAAATGGCCACACTTGTTTAGTGAAGGCAAAATCCACCAGAAACACACCACAGTATTTATTTATACTGGGAATGGCCACTAGCAGTGAACAGATTTCCCAGTTACTCTCATCACATCTATACTTGTGCACAAGTCAGAGGAAGAAGTCACACTGTATTTTCCAAAATCACTGAAGTGCTAGAGAAATAAACCACATGATTCACAAGGATAAACAGTTCTGTGTGTACTGAAATACTTTATGTATTATAATACATCAGTATATTATATAATTATAGAAAATAATATATATAAAATACATCAGTATGTACCTGATGCCATTCTAATTACAAAGGTCTGATTATGTAAGATTTGAGTAGAAGAAAAAAAGTTTAACTCCTCACATTTTTGAAAAAACAAATACTCAACTCTTCAGAAGAGTATTCCACTGTTCTCTTGGGAAGCCATAGAGCAGCCCCTTTGGAAGCAGGTCAGCAGATCTCCTAAATACATGGTATCACTTGCAACTTACAGGTAAAAACCAACAGAAAACACTGCACTTTACAACTCCATTCTGGAGAATCCACCCTTGTCACACTCCAACTCAGCACAGCTCCTGCTCTAAGCCACAAGATGACTTCCAGATTGAAAATACCAAGCTTTTAAAATTCAAGCATGCAATATTCACTGATAATTAAGTGACTTTTTTAGGGAAACAACTTACTTGATTGAATTTCTGAAGTGGTCCTCAGCAGGATTTTTTACTGTACAACTGTTCAGCAACCATAAATCTGCTTCAGCAGAGTTGTCTGAAAGACAGAATGATACAAATCTGTGTTGAGAATTACCCAACCTGTCAGCTCCTATTTTATAGCATATTAAAAAGAGACCAAGCTTAGCCATTATCAATAAGTTGACTACTTGCAAATTTACTTCATATTCAACATTTTAAACCATTGGTTTCTCGGAGGGAGTTTTCTGTTTGTTGTTTTGTGCTTTAGGGAAACAAATAAAACCACACAAGAGCTTTTCCACTGTAATTTTCTTTTTAGCAAAGGAAGAATGAAGTGTTATCCCATTTACCAGCTGAGATGCCACCAGATTGCACATCAAGGAAAACAAAGTTAGGAAAAATGGTCAACTAGTCCCCAAAATGGACAGTCCCAGAAAGATCTGGTCTAGACAAAGGCAAAACCAT
Organism: Ceyx cyanopectus; assembly: GCA_013401355.1. Classification (NCBI taxonomy): domain Eukaryota; kingdom Metazoa; phylum Chordata; class Aves; order Coraciiformes; family Alcedinidae; genus Ceyx; species Ceyx cyanopectus. The sequence continues at coordinate 84,175 of VYZU01042507.1, forward strand.
CACCAAAATGCATAAAGGCCCTTTCTTTAAGAGTCTGACGAAACCAGGTTTCACTAAGCACACAAAATCCCTGCCTCAGCTCTGCTTTGATTAGAACCACAAAAGGGACAAATCAGTTTATAAACCATGGATCTTTATTACAGAGAAATCAATGCAGCTGCTTTGGAAAGGCCCATGCCTATTTCTAGCTCAGATCAGATCCCGAGTGCTGCTGTAATTACAGCTCCATTTTCAGACCAAAGCTGTATCTGCCTCCACTACAGCAGCAGTGAATTTCTTCAAGAACCAAACTTCTGTTCACAACCTATTGACTCAATGCATTGACAGACCTGAATCCCAGAACCACCTGTGGAATTCCACACATACAGAAATGATATCCCATAAAACACAACCTACAGAACTATTAGCATAGGTCTTGGGAAGCTTGAACTTCTTCTTCCAAGTAAGAGAACTTGGAGCACAAGGTTTAGGGTAAACACAAGGAAAAACTTTTTCCCAGTGAGGGTGACAGAGCCTGGCACAGGCTGCCCAGGGAGGTTGTGGAGTCTCCTGCTCTGGAGACATTCCAAACCCGCCTGGATCTGTTCCTGGGTGACTTGGTCTAGGTGACCCTGCTCCGGCAGGGGGGATTGGACTAGATGATCTTTCTAGGTCTCACATTCTGTGATTCTGTGAACCAAGATAAACCATCTCAAATATCCCAGTGCTCCAGCACCCAGCTGGTGTCAGCCTGGAGAAGAGTTTGAGTCACTTGTGCTCTGTTCAGTACACAGGGATACTGAAGCATTGACTGAGGTACCTTTAAATGAAATAAGCCAGCAAACAATGAATAGACCTCAATCATCACTTTTAGGATGCCTTATTTGAATTGACAACCTGCTAAAGCAGAAGAGAGCTTGCAAAGATTTAAGCATGTTTACATTTACATTTATGAATATGGTCACATAGTCATGAATAATTTTTTCCCCATACACAGACTTACAACTACATGACAGAAGTGAAAAATCTTCCCTCCTGTCTCTGCCATTTTCCCCAAAGAAGCAATCCTTTACAATTAACTACAGTCCCTTATCCTAGGGAACAGGTAAAATGAAAATAGGAACAAAACAGCAACCAAAGGACATTTTTAAGCTAAAAAAGAGGAAACACACAGAAGGTTTCTATCTTTGCTGATAGAGATTAACTTGGATCAAATGCTGACCTCTTCTATGAGAGGAGAAAGGCTACAGGAGTGTCATCAACAAATAACATTCAGACCCTTCGCTCTTTTAAAGCAAATGCACCAAGATCTGATCCTGCTTTGACAGGTTGGAAGAAAGAACCAAGTTCAATTTTAATCTATACAGAAGTCAAAACAAAAACTGAATGAGCCAGATAAACCCTCCTCCAACCCAGGCTGCACAAAAACAGTGTTTTCAGACTAATGAACATACTATTACTGCTAGAAAGATAATTATAGGGTACAATAATTAGGAGTGATGTACAGAAGAGCAAAGAAAGGTACAGAGTCAAAGGCAGGACAAGGCTGAGCTCTTGGCCTGGGTGAATTCACCAAGTCTGAAAAGAAACACATTTTTAAACCCATTTTCCAGTAACACTGCCAAAACTTGGTATTTCTGATTCTTTTCAGCACAAAATGTGTATAAGTTCAGCTGCACACCCATAACACACCCCCAGGGTGGAGGTGAGCAGCAGGCTGGGAAGAGCTGTGAGACCAGCATGGCACGCTCAGCAATGCCTCTGCTCAGACAGCCCTCAGTGCCCAGCTGGCCTTGGCCAGTCCCTCCCACCACGGTCACCAGTGTGAAGGGAGAGCCACAGAGCTGACCCAGCAGGAACCCCCTCTCACAGCAGCTGGGGCTCCAGCCTGTCCATACACTGTGGAGCATGAGGGACACCAGCTGCAGCACTTGCAGGGATTTTGCACATGGAAAAAAGTCTCCCAGGTACCTTCACACTTCATTTCCCCAGGGGTTTCACCTCTGCAGAACAGAGGGTGCAGAATAAAGGCTCCTGCAAAATGGAATCTTCTGGGCACTTCAGGGGGAAAAAAATCTAATGTATGTATCTAAAAAGTCATTGGGGAAAAACAGCAGTAAAAAAGAAGCTTGGCCACTCTTTATAGTAACAGTATAGTAATATTTTATTTCTGTATTTATAAATCTTTAACTTCCATATGGATCTATGACCATAGAAGGTTGGATTATGTGCATACACACACACATTTATGAGCTATAGGTATTAAGAAGAGTTGATTCAACTCTGCAAACTGTGAGCTGAAATTTCTAAGTTCTTTACTGCACTGTTCCTATGTGAGAATTACATGCACTGCTCTAGACTCACCACCATCTACTGGGTTTTCTCAAGCAAACTTCAGTTAAAAAATAATTTATTTAGCAATTTTTGTATCAGGTTACAGGGCAATACAGCATGTTTACAACACCACAGCAGCAACTGGTCCTGTTTTGTTTTCAGAACTTCTGATGCACTTCAATTAAATGCACAGCCTTGACAGACCAGCTGGAACAAACTGGGACCAAAACACCAGCCCCAAGCTGGCCTGTACAAGCAAGACCTTGAGGCTTCATAATTACTAAATATTAAGCAACACCAGGGGTAAGGGAATAAAGAACAGGGCATGGGGATTGGAGGAGCTGGTTACTGGAGTTCAGTGCATACCCAGGGAAGAGTAAAGCAGCTCTGACAAACCAGCTCAGGCTTCTACACATGTCTGCAGGGGCAGGCAGGCCTGAGGTTTCTGTTGATGCTCCAGGTGGACAGCTGGGAGATGTTAGGTGTGGATGGTAAACAGCCTTTGAATGCAGAGCTGTGCCTGCTGGGGCAGCCCGAGCACCCTCCCCTGGCAGGTCTGCACCTGCCAGCTTCTCTGCTGGAGCCCCCACCCTCTCAGGGTTCAGCCCAGCTGAGATTGGTTCCTTCAGTGGTTTGGTGCCCATCATCCTCCATGAGACAAGAAGGTTCTGGAGGAGTCTCCAAAGTTCCAGTGAGAAGAGAGGCCTTTGTGTGGGAGCACTCACAGCCTCACAGGTTTCCCAGCCAGCTTCACACTGTGACAGGCAGAACTGGAACAAGAACCAGAAGCCCAGGGAGCATCAGTGACAGTGGTGAATGGGAGATGGATGTGCCCTATTCTAGATCCTGCTAGAAGCTTTTTTTTTAATGAGCTACTTAAACAGTTCCAGGTACCTTCTAGATATTTTTAGAGAAAAAAACCCAAACAGTTATGTCAAATAAGCCTTGTATTCAATGCTCCAAAACACAACTCAAAACCCTGGTCTTTTTGCATTGTGACATCTTTCCCATAAAAGAAGGGCTACACTGGAAGTAAACCACAAAGTCTATCTGCAAAACAACAGAAGAGTACAAAGAAACCTAAAGGTCATGGAAACTTCTGAACACTTCACTTAATTGGGAAGCTGTGGAAAACATGAATTGGCTGCATTATGCAACACTAGGAGGATAAAATGGCCAGTCTCAAACATCAATATACCTACAGAGGAGAACACGATTTACAATTATCTTCTAAGGAGCATTTTGGGGTTTGTTATCATTTTACAAATCTCAGATCAGCAGAACTTCTAAAGACAACTGTAATCAATGGAAAATTAAACAATTAACTGGGTTTTGCCCTGGTATTCTAACTTCAGTCTTTTTTTCTTCCAATTCTTCCAAAACTTTTGTCTTCTGATCCCCCCCAAACCACTTCATCTTGAAAAAAACCCAAATCAATCTAAACAGAGCAAGAAGAATCCCAGATAGGGAAGCCCTGAAAGCAGAGTCCTCCTTGGCTCCCTCCAGCACTCTGCTCTGGAGCCACGGCCAGACCTGCTCAGCACTGCTTGCTCTAAGAACAGGACTCTGTACAACTCCCCTTAAACCCTGCACCTCCATCTGGGTCACTTTAGTCTGAAATACCTTTATCATTACAGAAAGCTTTCCCATGTCCTTTTCTTCCACCTCTCCTTATCCCATCCCTGAGCTGAACCTTCTCACCCTTTCCAATTTTCCTTCTAACTCCTGCAAAAGCTCTACCTCCAACTCCTCTGCTTTCACCTGCTGTGCTCTGCCTCTGTTCCCACTCACGGAGCTGCCCACTGGCACTCTGCCTTGTGCATTCTCCCTTCCCTCAATCCCCTGCTTGGTGTTTTATGCTCTGGAGCCAATAACCCCAAGCTGTGTATCTGGAGCATGTGCTCATCACTGGCCTCCACGTGAATCAACTCCCCCCAAAGACACAAACCAAAGCACAGGCCACCTCACAGAGCTCCCAAAGCAGCCAGCACCCTGCCTGGAACAACTTACCAAACTTCTGTCTTTCAACATCCCTGTGTCACAGAAACCCTCCCTATGCCCTGGGTTACTGACACTGGGTGCTGGTTAATTTAACGAGTTCTTGGGCCACTGGGCACTGAGGGATCTCAGCAAGCATGAGGAAAGAAACTCTCATAAATATTAGTCCAAAACCACTGCAAGTCACCAGCACACAGAAAGGTCCATCTTCCCTGGGGATGTTGTTTGGTTATTTGTTTCTAGGCCAAAGGCTTTGCCTGGCAGAAGAAAAGGTTGAGAAGAGCAAATTAAAGCTTTTTTTTTTTCTTTCAAGACCTTTCCTTGGCACATAAAATACTTCATTAGCACTTGCTAGTCCTCAGTACTACAGATATAGCTAACCAACAACTTTGATACAGTATGTTTTATAGAAGATTCCCAACAAGCACTTTGCTTCTCTCTGCTCCCTCAACAACAGCTACAGATCAAAGCCACAAGTTGTTCACAACTTCCAGGTGGCATCTGTTGGAAATCTCAGAGCCACCTTGAGTGCCCAGCTCTGCAGATCCACCAAGCACTGGCCACTGACACAAGCAAATGGTGGAAGTACTAACTCTTGAGAAAACAATCCCCCTCACCTCTTATCAGCACTACTCAATGTAAAATAGAACAGGGTCAGCCTAATTGCAACATGATTTCTGTTTTCCCACTGAATTTGAGACACTTTAGTCATAACAAATGACTCGATCCACAATTAATGAAAATACAGCAACGTGCTTCACCCTGCAGGGGTGTTATTTACAGCCCCACAAGGACAGACAGGCTGCTCAAGGCAGGTAATGCAGACAGGTCTTCATTAAAGAGTAATCCTCCCATCATGCCCCTTGCTCTGATTTCAACTGCAAATATGCAAAGCTGCTGTTTTTATCTTTTGTTAACACTTCCATGACTGAGCTCACTGCCCAGGCAAGCTCTGTTGTTTTCTCCTGGTTGTTGGAAATGGAGTATTTTATTCAATTCCTTCTCCAGGGGGTGGAATTTCAGCAGCAGCTCCTGCTGGAAGGGCAGCTTTAGTGAAGCCAGCTGAGGATGCTGGGTCTGCTACCAAAGGCCATTTCTCTGCATCCAGCAGCAGAACAGAAGAGCACGAGACTGTGCACTGAACACTCCACATGAGTACCAACTGAGAAGGTTGGAACACTTCAGATCTATTTAGTTCAACCACCCGCCACCAATAATACCCTGTTTATTGGACTGACAATGCTACCTGCTGAGTCTCTGCCTCTTCATTTCAGGATCACAGACAAGTAACTCTGTTTTGTTCACTCACAGATGCTTTCAGGTCCAGCTTCTAGAACAAACTACCAGCTGGTGTCACACTCCATCCATTACCAGCAGCCACATCCTACCATCCCCTCCAAACAAGGAGCTCCCTCACAATTAAATGGCTGGAGTTGGCCAAGGCCAGCATGAAGCTGGCAGCTGAAGGAGTCTGCTGCTATCACTAGAACTATAGGCAACTTTGAGGTTATTCAGAAGATCACTTTTAACTAGAACTTAAAATAACAATAGCCCAACACCTGAACTAACATCAACAGGTTTATAATTAGTGTAGACAAAATGATCTTTATTAACAGAATCCTTCAGGCCTTGCAGAGGTGCACTGAACACAGGACACAGCACAGAAGAAATGGCACATGGAAGAAAAAATTTTCCTTCAAAGCATCAACTATGATCAACTTGACATTCCCTTCTAATGTGTGGTCTTATTCCCATGGAGCTTTTGGAGTAATCCATTCTGTACTTACCTTCCATCTCTGCTCTAGACACAGGCTGCAGTCTGGCTCCATGGGACTCCTGGAGTAATCCACCTTTCTGCACACTTACCTAAGGCTCACAAGTTCCTCCAGCTGCACTCCTGCTTGGAGCAGCCCAGGTCTGCATGCAGCACCCACACACCAGGAAGGTTTCAGCCCATCCACCCTCAGCAACACCTAAGCTGCTCAGAGCCAGGAACGGGAGAATTAAATAAACTTCCAAGATTTACCTTGTGACAAAGTCAGGAGTCCCATTAGTTTATAACTTTAATTTCAACTTTTTCTGCAACCTCCAGCTGGTTTTTCTGCCTATTTATCCAGTACAAACAGCAGAAATTGACTGTTACGTGGCTATTTTATTAATCTTCTCTATGAATTCTCCATGCATTCAGGCATCTAAAGATATTTGAGGTTAGAAAAAGATTTAGATGTAAAAAGGCTAAACCTAGAAATGTTTCTTTCTGAAGGTCACCACGTTATAAAATAACAGTACCCACAGGGCATGTCAATAATTTCCTTTCTATTTTTTCCTCATTTGAATTTTAACTTTCCTCAGCCTACCAGGCCTGCAGCCTCTGAACACACTTCTCCCACCAAGAAAGGGACTGGTCATTTCCACATCTTACCTGCTCCCTGTTTTAGTTACCAGAGCACAACATAGTTGTGTCCATCTTCAAACGCACACAGTGTTGTGTGCTGTAAACATCTGAATTTGGGCTGGATTTATTCCACAGCTCCACTTGCCCTATCAAACAGCTCCCAGATAGACACCTTAAAGGCAAGATACACCCTTTACAAGTATAAATCCATCACCATGTTCCAAATGAAGGTTCTTCAACACAAGGTTGTAAGGGAGCTTCTGGGCTCCCTTTGTGTTCTGCAACTACCCAGCAGTCAAAGATGTCTCTGTACATGTTGCTATGTGCCAAAGGTGGAAAGGGCAGCCTGAACTTTATCTCAGTCCTTCAAATTAAACCAGTGCCCTGTGGATCACAGAACTGTTCCTCCAACACCACAAGACCTTCAAACAAGAGAGGAGAAGCATCATTGTCAGCTAAGAGGTGTGCTGGCACAAAGGCTGAGCCTGGCAGGGGCTGGGCAGCACAGCACCAGGGGCTGTAAGGCACCAAGCTCTCCTGGGCAGCAGCAGATGCAGGTGCCACAGCACGGTGCTCTGTGGTGGGCACTGCACCCTGCTCTCCAGCACAGGCTTCTTCCCAGGCATTCCAAGAGTCAACTGCTCCTGTCACTGAGGTGAGGATCTAATGACCAGCATAACTAATTTCCCCACGCAGAGCACCAATGAGCTATTATCAGGCTGCCAGGAAAAGCCCCGGCGGGCCGGCACCAAGGTGGAGCAGCCTGGCCAGGCTACCCCGGCACACAACTGCCTCCAACCGCTCCTCCAGCGGCTCCGCCCGGTGACCAACGGGGTGGGATCTGTTTTGTTGACAGAATGTGGAGAAATTCCAGAAAACTCCTCCTCCTCTGAGCCTGAAGACTGACTGGCTGATCCAGAAACAGCAGAGTGCAGTGCTTGCTGTGCTCCAAGGCACGGGAGCTCCCCAGGCCAACAGCCCAGCTGCTTCCCCCTGGGTCACCAGCAGCACCGAAAGCCGTGGCACAGCACCATGCAGCCACAGCTTCAGAACACTGCAGATGCTCACTGATGTACCCTCACCACCCCTATTCACCGTGCACCCAGGCCTGCCAACCCTTCTCACTGATAAACACAGCCAAGTGCTCTCACTTTCTGTACCCTGACCAGGTGTCACAGAATCACAGAATGTCAGGGGTTGGAAGGGACCTTTTTAATATTAAAAAAAAACACTGTATTTGAGCATAAGCAGCTAATTTCATGACACCAAAGCCAAAGGTGAACAAAAAAATCAAGTTTTATTTATTTTTCTGTACACGTCGTGATTCCCTGGGAATTTGCTGTAAACAGTAATCTATATTTCTGGATCAAGAAAGACTGACCGGAACATGCCCCGGGAAGATCATCTTCCCCTGCCTTAGGTGTAACTCCTGGACAAGGCTCACAAACTAATGCTTCTGTCTGAGAGCTAATGAACTGTTCAGGGCTCTTTCTCACTGTGGCTAGGGGAGGCAGAAGGAAATATCAGCTGAGGCTTGTTTCAGTCCTCTGGTGTACCCAGCTAACACCTGCTGGGCACAGAAACCAAAGGCCTTTATGAATGCAGTGGCACCTCTGAATTCCCTGCTCGGGGAGGCCTCTCACTTCCAGCCCCCGCACCACTGCCAGGCCCCAAAGGGAAGCCTAAAGCAATGCAGAGGGTTCTCAACTGCAGCAGAATTCCCAAGCAAGAAAGGAAGAATCTTTGCTTCCTTTCAGGGGTAATACAAACCAGATCTTGACTAATTAAATTCCTTAAATGAGACCATAAATGCATCACATTCATCTGGAGAGCAGCTTTATTCCACACCTTTCTGTTTCAGTACACCTATTCCACACCAGCCAGCCCATGGCACTGAGCTTCTTCTGCTCCATAACTCCCTCACCATTCATTTCCACTAGAGCCAGGATTCGGGCTTTGCTGTAGCCTGCAAATTAAACCAAGTTTTATTCTTGTTTCTGTTTCACTGTGTTTTTTCTTTAAATTCTGTCTGCATAAAGCTGCACCTAGAAGCAATTTATTGATTTCAAATGCCTTGCTTCCATTTATTTCTCCTGATACCTAAAGCCACAGACTTATTTTTCCTGATACCTAAATGCCACAGGGAATATGGATTTAGGTTCCATCTATCACTTTTTAAAAGAGTTAAAAAAAATACAACTATTTGAGCCAGATATGTCCAAACACTTATTAAATTTTAGCTTCTGGCTATTTATTGACTTTCTCAGAACCACCTTCACACCTCATCTATTTGCTACTTTATCAGTTTTCTGAGAAGTAGGAGATATGGGCTTAAGGTACCATCCCAGCAGCCAGATAAACCTCTGCAGTGGTTAATGCCCAGCCATCATCCCCAGCTCAGATTATCAGCAGAATTTAGTGCCTGTGAAAGCTGCAGCTGGAGCACAGCAGAAATTGAAGCTCCCCCTTCACTGACAGATACAGAACTGGGCAGCACAGGAGTCTTCACTAAACCCCCTCAGCAGGCTCCAGCTACAAGCAAAGTGCAGAGGGAAAGAACAGAGATCCAGCAGCCCAGCCCCATCTGCCCGTCCCTCATGTCCTCACCAGCCCAACCTACACTGCACTGCAAAGTACCCCAGATAAAGAAACCTTCTTCACTTGTCTCCTCTCAATAGGTTGAAGTCACCAACTTCTTTCTTTCCAGACTTCAAGGCCATCCACAGTTTATTTCATTTTTTTATTGGAAGGGAACTTTATGCAAATTCTTCTTTTCCCAAGTTGGTGGCTGCAGTTCAATCTGGTATCTCTCCCATGATCACTCTCTTCCTTCACATATTCATATCTTATGACCTCACCAGCTTTACAGCTGTTTTCATTTAGTACATGTTCTCTAAATTACCTTTTCATTGCTTTCAAAGATGAATTTTAAAATAGCATATCAAGTTCCTACAAGTCACACAACACATCCCACCCTGGCACATCATCCACTCAGCTGTTCACATGGTTTTCAGAAAGCTTTTGGTGAACCCTAGTGGTAACCTTTCAGCAGCAGCAAAGCCAAAACCCAAAAGAGAACATTTGCTTATACTTCAATACACCAAGGTAAAAATGCTTTTAGTCACAGCCACCCTTTGCTAAGGTAATGACCTGAGCTCTTCTGCCTCCACACCTTCAGCCCCACTGCAGTGCCCAGAGCAGGGTGAGACTCAAAGGGAACTGGCACAGTGGCAAGAGAGGAAACCAGGAGGACCATGACTCCCTGGAAAGCCTGAACTACCTGCTTCCCATCACATGGTACTGGTTTGTAACCAGCCCTTCTTATTTCAACTGGCCTTGAAACGGGATCCCTAAGAAACAGTAACAACCTCTGAGTGATTAACAGGCCTCTCTAGAACAGTAAAAATGTAATCAGGAGGATTCCTGATGCCACACTACAGCTGCCAGTCCTGAGTAACCCCTCACTGCACTCACTCCAGTGATGCTTTCTGAACACCACTTTTACTTTGCTGCAGGTGGAGGGGAGGGAAGCCAAGAAAATAGAACATTTGCCTTAGCTGGGTCTAAACCAAGTATGATTTATCTTGTAGCTTTCTTCCAAACAGGGGATGTTCTATGACAGGCCCATTTTCAAAACACTACAAATGCTCATGTTAGTGAATTGCTGTATTGTGGTTTAAAATGCACTGAATTTTAGATTCCTCATGCTGAGCTATGTATCTTGCAACACAGGATCATAAAAAATAATTACTACTGTTATTGTATTTATTTTAAACTTCACACACAGCCCAAATTCCCCAAATGTGATTCTTTACATCCAACAATGAAACCCTCAGTCCAAAGCAATTATTTCCTGGGAACTGCCCTGCCTGAGAGCAGATCAGTTAGTCACAAATTAGCCTGTGTTATCAAGTAGAAACAAGCTGGCTCTACAGAGGTCAGACTGAAGAACCACTGTACAAAAGCAACTTCAATGTCTGTAGCTCCTGACAGAGTCAAGGTTCTTCCAACATTCATTCTTAATTTCTAGCAAGGAACTGGAGGTCCAGCATTACACTGAATTTCAACAGCAGCAATCAGCACTCATGACAAGTGCATTACTAGACCCTGTTCAAAACCTTGCATGGCTTCCTTCCTTTCCTCCACTGCCTTTCAGAATAATTATACTTCACTTTTTTCCTCCTTTCAAAATAAGGATTAATATTGAAGCTACCTTCCTAAGTGTCATAAAGCAAACAGCTGACTGGCTCTCCTTCACTAGCTGAAACACTGCATTTTTCAGCCCTATCAGTAATTACTACAGATGGGTTCTGCATTTTGAACCATGATTTCTAAACACTTACCACCTCATCAACAGCTTTAGCTGTTACAGGCAGCCTACTGAAGGCCTCTGTTCTTTCAGGCAGGCCATACCTTCACAGAATTCTTGTGAGGCTTAAACTATTCCAGAAGTGAAGGCATGCACTGGAGAGGTACTGATCTTCCATCATTTCATCAGGCATAGGCAGTAACGGGGTGTCAAAAACACATCAAAGATGACACAGCTTCTGAATTTTCACAGGGCCTCCAAAATGAAGGAAGAAGACTCAGCTCAATACCCTGGTTAGGAAGCACACAATAAACCACAGAAGGATTTGCTTCTTCCAGCTACTACCCATGATAAAACCTGTACAAAATACCCTCAATAAAACCTGTACAAAATACCCCC
>VYZU01042510.1:0-38937 GCA_013401355.1 Ceyx cyanopectus
TCCCCCCGAACCAGCGGAAAATGGTTCCACCCGCAGCGCGCCTCCCGTACACGGGGAGGCTAAAGGGCAACGCGCAAACGCAGTGGGCGGGCTGTTGAGCGCCGGGCAGAGGGCGGGGTTGCGGGGGTGTGGCTTATGGATCGGGGCTCCGCCCCCTCCTCCCGCTCCCTGGGGAGGAGCGCGCGGATGTGGCGGGACCGAGACAGGGGTGTCCGTTAGGGACGGGCGCCTCTGAGCAGGGCCTGGCTTGTCCCGTCAGCGGTGGGGATGCTGTGATGGGGTCACGATGTGTTCTCATCCCCCAGGTGGGGTGAGGGGAGGGAGGAAGCGCCGTCAGACGCCGTGAAGCAGCGCTGGCGACGCGGGGTGCCGGGTGGCTGCTGGGGAGCGGCGCGGTGGCGGGAAGAGCGGCGCGTCTCTGGGAGGTTGCAGTCGGCTCTTGGTTGTCTCCACCGTCCCCCAGACTGTTGCCGTCTCTGTCCACCGCCGTTCGCCACTCCCGCCGTCCCTCGGCTCAGCCGCCTTACGCTGCGGCCGGGCACCGCGGCTCTGCGAGGCGGGCGGCGTTGCCAGCATCACGAAACCCTTGCCCAGGCTCCGCGCAAACAGCAAAACCCCAGCGCGCCCCGCAGCGGCCGCACAGCTGCGCGTCTCGCCGGCATAAACGACCGAGAGGTTTCGTGAGGCCGTGACTTGTTGCAGTGCCTGCACTCGGTGTCCAGACGCTACGATAACACACGGCGGGCAGGAGCAGCAGCATCGGGAGCGGCAGTACCGCCTCTTAACTCGCTGTGCCACAGGCTGTCACTGACAAGCACCTTTGCAGTCTGACTCCGGAGAGCTAGCTATTCATAGCCCGTCTGAATTCGAAGTATCAGGTGTAAATAATACGTATTGCCTATATATCAGTCCTTATGTCTTGTGATATGACACTCTAGTTGTATAAATTAGACCTATGCATGTAGGATGCCTTTGCACGAGCACTCAGGAAGACAGATACATGGTCCTTGCTAAGAAAACGAGAAGTACCTTGGTATTTTAGGGGTATGATGTAAAACCGTTTTTACATTAAAAAAACCCCAAACAACCAAAACACAGAAGGGAGGAGTTTATTTCACATTTGTGTAGACAAAACAGTAGAAACTACAGAAAGGTTGTTTCTGTAAATTAAGAACTATCCACGTATTCTGTGAGTATATGTATGCAGTTAAATATATATCTATATGTTGAAATACTAACTTTAATCATATTTGAGTGGATTTCATTGCTTTTCAGTAGGTGTCACTAAAGCTCCAAAACAGCCCAGATTTTTACTCTTTTGGCTATTGTTTACTGAAGACTTGAATCAAGTTTTAACACTTTGTTTTAACAGAAGTGCACAAACTATCCTGATGTGCTCCATCAGTTGAAATGACTTCTGTATACTCAGAGGATCCAGATTACCCCTGTGTATATCTGTGCAAAGGCCAGACCATCCTTTCCTCTTCTTTCCTAAAGGTGGTGAGTTATCTCCTGTCAGCCACCTGAGGGTTGTATAGAAAGGTTAGCAACCCCCTGTGGTTAATGGACTTTTCAGAACTGCACCTAAGAGGAGCAACTCCCTTCCTATGATATGCCTATACAGCAGTATACTCAGATGGAATACCAGAGCTAGTTTTTTAGAAGTTAACTAGGAGCAGAATCATCCAACTGTTAAAAATACAGTGCTTAGCATTTATCTATGAGGTAAGATAGATTGGATTGCTCCATAGTGCTTCCAGGTCCTTGAGGTAGCTCTAGCAGCCATATAAGTGCAAAGTACTTGTACATGGACTTGGTAACAGGATTACATCTGACAATCCTCTAAGCCTGGTGAATCCTGTCTAATAGTGGTAGTACTGTCACTCCATATATTCCGAATGTCTTCTAGGAGCAGCATAGCAAGCTGGAAGTGGGAAAAATGAGCTTTTGCTCTCAGCTCTGTTGCTAATCATCTGTTTCATATGTGTAAGTTAAATTAACTTGTTCAGTTTTTTTAAGTCTGAGGGATTTGTCTTTTGTTTTAACTTACATCCCCATGTTCTATTTCCTGGTTAGATTCCAAGAGTTCAGGGGAAAGGAGCTATTATCTGTTTACACTGTGACTAAAAGAACAGGCTCCCTTATCACAGAAGGTTGCTAATGTATGCCAACAGTTTTAAGATTGGGGGATTAGAAACAGTAAGTATCAATATTGCCTCCTTTGTTGATACCTAAGGGTGAGTCATCTCCTTCCAACTCCTTAGCAATACATCAAAGTTTAGTATCACATGTATGTGAAATGTGCATGAGAGTGTCTCCATTAATCGTCTAACTTAATCTAAACTGTACAAGGGCATCCCTCCCTCTGTACATTGTCATTGTTCTCTCTGCTGAGATGCTTTGCAGTTTAACCAGCAAAGAGCCTCTACCACGACTAAGGACAAAGTGCTCAGGCTGACCAAATACCTTATGCTAATGGGAGAAGGTGGGTCCACATTGGAATGGTCTCACTGTCCAGGCAGCCACCTGAAAAATAATACGCTGCTGAAAGCACACATTTCCTAAAGTAATCAACAACTTGCCTTCCATGTGAAGAAGTTTATGCTAATACTTTTTCTCTTAATTATTGCAAAACAGAAGTTATTAAAAAGTTATTAAAAAGCAAAAGTTATTGTTAGTTGCTTGTAACATTAAAGGATTGACAGACATACTGCAGACTGGATTGAACCCTCAACTCTGCAAGTAAGTTTTGTCCATGTGCAATAAGTGTAATTCTGGTGCAAATCTGCTGTCAAGGTTTCAGGAACTTTTCCTAATCTCATTTCCATGTAGAGGGACTTTCAATTCAGTCGCTGCAGGCCACTTCACAAGTAGCAGCTGTCTGATGCTAACTCCTGTCTGATGCTTACTCCATCCATGTACTTGCTAGAGATTCAAGAGCAAAGTTTTTTTCTGTAGAGATCTTTCTGAATGATTTTATTGAGGCAACGTTCTTAATTTTATATTCGTATATATATTCATATATATCTATAATTCACAGTACTAAACAGTTGTCTAAGGCACTTAGGACTGTGCACAGCAGAGTATTCTACAGTACAATTAGGCAGCACACATTTTTTTCTTATGAAATAAAACCACCATAATGCAGTCATAGTATATGTACTGTATAAAAAATACATATTCTATTTTTCAGTTGACAGTATTAGAATCTATTTTTGTGTGTGTGTGTGTATATATATATAGGTATCTACTACAGTACAGATAAGATCCCAAAAAGCAACTATCATTAGTTTGTAATGATTTTGGTTATTTACACTGACAGATGTGAACGCACCTTTGTAAAATGCAAAAGTAAATGCATTCACTTTATAATTGGTATGTAAAATACATATAAGCTGAAAAGTTACCAGTATTGATTCTCCACAGTCTTGCATCTTTTGAACATCATGAAACATGTGGAAAATACATTTTTAAATGCCAGCAATTCATAATTGAGAATGGTTCCAATACATTTTTTAGATATCAATAGTTACAAATGACAGGCAGTGGGGAACCAAACCCTGAATTTTGTTTGCCTTATTTTACTTGTATTTACTTGTAGAAATTAATGTTTAGTGGAATTCAAAGAAGTTGAGCATAATTTCTTTTTTTTTTTGGTGAAATTAATAGAAATAATGAGGTCTAAGAACTGGCCCAGTGCCTATTAATAGGTGACAATCTCCATTACGTGCTGCAAAATTTTACTTCCAAAGAATTCAGGTGAAAATTTCATTTCAGGTGATTTTTGCCCTGCTTATCAGATATTCAACATTTAAGAACCTCTGGGCTTTACTGAAATACCACATAAGACCCCACTGGAGCTTAGTCACCTCCATTGGTATGGATAGGTTATCTAAGCCCTCGTGGCTGGAGTCATCTTTCAGAGGCATCCTTGCAGACTTGATTGGAAAAGGCACAANCTCTAGCAGCCATATAAGTGCAAAGTACTTGTACATGGACTTGGTAACAGGATTACATCTGACAATCCTCTAAGCCTGGTGAATCCTGTCTAATAGTGGTAGTACTGTCACTCCATATATTCCGAATGTCTTCTAGGAGCAGCATAGCAAGCTGGAAGTGGGAAAAATGAGCTTTTGCTCTCAGCTCTGTTGCTAATCATCTGTTTCATATGTGTAAGTTAAATTAACTTGTTCAGTTTTTTTAAGTCTGAGGGATTTGTCTTTTGTTTTAACTTACATCCCCATGTTCTATTTCCTGGTTAGATTCCAAGAGTTCAGGGGAAAGGAGCTATTATCTGTTTACACTGTGACTAAAAGAACAGGCTCCCTTATCACAGAAGGTTGCTAATGTATGCCAACAGTTTTAAGATTGGGGGATTAGAAACAGTAAGTATCAATATTGCCTCCTTTGTTGATACCTAAGGGTGAGTCATCTCCTTCCAACTCCTTAGCAATACATCAAAGTTTAGTATCACATGTATGTGAAATGTGCATGAGAGTGTCTCCATTAATCGTCTAACTTAATCTAAACTGTACAAGGGCATCCCTCCCTCTGTACATTGTCATTGTTCTCTCTGCTGAGATGCTTTGCAGTTTAACCAGCAAAGAGCCTCTACCACGACTAAGGACAAAGTGCTCAGGCTGACCAAATACCTTATGCTAATGGGAGAAGGTGGGTCCACATTGGAATGGTCTCACTGTCCAGGCAGCCACCTGAAAAATAATACGCTGCTGAAAGCACACATTTCCTAAAGTAATCAACAACTTGCCTTCCATGTGAAGAAGTTTATGCTAATACTTTTTCTCTTAATTATTGCAAAACAGAAGTTATTAAAAAGTTATTAAAAAGCAAAAGTTATTGTTAGTTGCTTGTAACATTAAAGGATTGACAGACATACTGCAGACTGGATTGAACCCTCAACTCTGCAAGTAAGTTTTGTCCATGTGCAATAAGTGTAATTCTGGTGCAAATCTGCTGTCAAGGTTTCAGGAACTTTTCCTAATCTCATTTCCATGTAGAGGGACTTTCAATTCAGTCGCTGCAGGCCACTTCACAAGTAGCAGCTGTCTGATGCTAACTCCTGTCTGATGCTTACTCCATCCATGTACTTGCTAGAGATTCAAGAGCAAAGTTTTTTTCTGTAGAGATCTTTCTGAATGATTTTATTGAGGCAACGTTCTTAATTTTATATTCGTATATATATTCATATATATCTATAATTCACAGTACTAAACAGTTGTCTAAGGCACTTAGGACTGTGCACAGCAGAGTATTCTACAGTACAATTAGGCAGCACACATTTTTTTCTTATGAAATAAAACCACCATAATGCAGTCATAGTATATGTACTGTATAAAAAATACATATTCTATTTTTCAGTTGACAGTATTAGAATCTATTTTTGTGTGTGTGTGTGTATATATATATAGGTATCTACTACAGTACAGATAAGATCCCAAAAAGCAACTATCATTAGTTTGTAATGATTTTGGTTATTTACACTGACAGATGTGAACGCACCTTTGTAAAATGCAAAAGTAAATGCATTCACTTTATAATTGGTATGTAAAATACATATAAGCTGAAAAGTTACCAGTATTGATTCTCCACAGTCTTGCATCTTTTGAACATCATGAAACATGTGGAAAATACATTTTTAAATGCCAGCAATTCATAATTGAGAATGGTTCCAATACATTTTTTAGATATCAATAGTTACAAATGACAGGCAGTGGGGAACCAAACCCTGAATTTTGTTTGCCTTATTTTACTTGTATTTACTTGTAGAAATTAATGTTTAGTGGAATTCAAAGAAGTTGAGCATAATTTCTTTTTTTTTTTGGTGAAATTAATAGAAATAATGAGGTCTAAGAACTGGCCCAGTGCCTATTAATAGGTGACAATCTCCATTACGTGCTGCAAAATTTTACTTCCAAAGAATTCAGGTGAAAATTTCATTTCAGGTGATTTTTGCCCTGCTTATCAGATATTCAACATTTAAGAACCTCTGGGCTTTACTGAAATACCACATAAGACCCCACTGGAGCTTAGTCACCTCCATTGGTATGGATAGGTTATCTAAGCCCTCGTGGCTGGAGTCATCTTTCAGAGGCATCCTTGCAGACTTGATTGGAAAAGGCACAAGCACAAGGATTCCTATTACCCTGCCCCAGCCTATTGCAGCCCTGTCAGAGAAACACATGTTCCTGAGCACCCAGTGTGCCCAGTGTTGAGGGTCCAGTCAGGGCTACGCAGCGTGGCATCCTAATGTTGCCAGGATTTGCTGTGGAGCTACTGCTCCATTAAATGCTGGGAAGGGACAAACTTACTAGGCTCCTGAGTCTACAGCAGTGTCTTGCAGTGTTCTTGCACCTCTTCTAGGCTTGCAGTTTGGTTGTCAATGGAATTCAATTTCTCTTTTAGGAAAAAAAAAAAATAAAAATCTTAACAGCTATTTAAATGGTTGTAGAAAACGAGCACGTGCCATCTCCACATCCTTCCCACCCCTGCTTCTACAGTTAGATTCCCATTCAAACAAGCCATTGATACCTGTTTCAAACCACACCAGATAATCATCCAAAACACAGTATTTAATTCCAAAATGTATACAAGTTTACAAATCAATATACCACCACGCAAAGTAGTGAAAGGAAGATATGTTCAGCAACATTTTACTATATTATAACAATGTCCAGATATGGTTAAATTTGACATAGTATTGCAAGACTTTTTAAATATAAAGAATTAATGATTGAACAAGGTGATACAGAGAGTACTGTCTTTGTTCCTATTCAATGCAATATGTAGCTTCTAGAAAATAACAGAATATTGGTGAAATGATGTATCTAGTTCACATGAGCTCTATTTCAATCAAAAACCTGAAACAAGATGGGAACACTGACAAGGTGAAACAAGACCTTACCAATCATTAAATAAACAGAAACCTGTTAAAACATTACAGTGAAATATGTTGGGTTGACTTAATTTCTCCCTTTCTCTATATAGATTTTCTTCCTTTACAGTTTAGGTTTTGTTGTTTGGTTTGGTTTTTTTTATTCAGATGTCTGTTCAATAGAAGCTTTAAACTATTTTGGGGAGTTCTATTTTAATTTCATATTCAAAATATGTAAATATCAGTCTAATAAAAATGTTCAGAATGTTTTTTTGTTGTTGTTCAGCAAAAGCTAGGTCCCAGCAGAGACCACTGCACTGAGCTTTGTACGGGAAGGATAAAGATAGCAACAACAATGGAGTAAAATCTGGGAGCTCCTAAAGGCAAGAGGCAAGTTGATTCTGTTTTTCACCCTGAGTATGCCTTTATTTTAGTTTACAGCAGTGGCACGTCTTAACTCCTCGAGGTACAATTTAAAACAGAATATGTGAAAGCATTGAAAGAGACAGTTCTGGTATACCTGATAATTTAATGCAAATTTAGGTGTTTAGCTTGCTTACTTCATCACTGAAATATTACCAGGCATTAAGACATGGGCTTATATCCTAGTTTCTGTTTAGGATGCCAGTAGTGCTCAGCCAGACCTGTCCTGTTGGTGCAGGTGGCCAGGCACCTAGGTGACAGCATGGTCCCCCCAACTCTGGCTCCAACCCCCTGCCAGCTGCAGACAATGAGGGGGTTTCAATTGATTCACAGGCTGCCATGCCAGATGGATGCCTTTAGTCTGTGCTGGCTGCATCTTCCTCCCATTGTGGGATACTAGCAAATCGTGGCTGAGATGGAGTTTAGACTCATGTTGACAACCATTTTGAAGCAAATTCTCTGATGTAGCTGTAGTATATTACTAGTCACAGATCTGAGTTGAGAGCATCTGTCTCCACTGGAAACAAAGCACTAACCTCATCTGGAAGGAAGGGTCTAATTTCTGTAATATCAGGTACACTTACATCCCTTTGTTTCACAGCTTTCATTTGGTTTTTGAGAAAAAAGTAGAAACAAAACCAAAGAAAAAACCCCAACAAACAAAAACACACACGCACACACACACACACACACACCCCAAACAAAAAACCCAAACAAACCACAAAAAAACCCCACAAAACAAAAACACAGTCCCCAAAGGAACAAAAAAGTGGTCAAGACATGCTTTTTCCATATCAACTTTGAGGTTGTGGTGCTTCTCTAAGAGCTGTTCAGTGTGGCCAGAGCAGAAGGTGGGGCTGACCTGCCCAGACATCAGAGGTTACCACAGCAAGGGACATGCACAACTAGGGAAATGATACACCCAAAAAATAAATACAATCTTGGAGACCTCCAAATGGCTGTGAGGACTTTCAGTGATTTTTAATAGATACTGCTTCTGGTCCTACCTTGTTTCATATCACCAGTCAAAATGATATTCATCTTAAATAATCATTATCAATTAGCTTAAATAACTTTGTTGAGTCAGCACATATATCACAATTCGAGGAAATTAAGATAGGCGATTTCCAAGTAACTAATTTCAGTTATAAAGATAAATATGTATTACCTGAAAGAAGAGAGAGATTAAATTCTAGAACCTTTCCAATTTGTTATGGGAAGAAAAAAAATTAGCATTTGATTACGCATCCATTCTTCTGCACCCAGAGCAACTTGCTATGATGCATAATCCTACTGATAAATGTGATATATGAGGTTGTTACAGAAACAACTGCTTCAAGCTATTAATTTTTTTGTGTGTGTATGTAGACATCTGAGTTTGTGTCTGTGGAACACAGGTACCATATAAAGTTTTTCATATATTGTGAATGACGTTTAAATGATTTGTCTAGCTTGATAAAAATGAACACACTGATCTCTTCTAGCCATCTGGACCATGCTATGAATTGCATGGATAGTGCTTTTATTTTTTTGCCTCTGCCTTTTCTACATCTTTCCACTTTTTTTCCTCCTCATCCATGAGTTCCTCGGGACTTATCTTGATTTTTCCCTTCTTACAGGCATGCAGCACCACAGACAGTTAAGCACATGATGTATTATTTCCAATGGGGTATTGTATCAAATTAAAGGTATTTGAAATATTCAATACAGAGAACTGGGAGATACAACAGAAAATGACTTCAGGCAGCTCAATAAGGTAAAGCAAAGTTGCTTCACTTGCACATAGCTACATACAGAAATCTTGTTATTTCTTATTGCATGGTTAACACTCTGCAGCCCTCATTTTTCTGCCATATTCATATTTAGAATATAAAAATAGTATATACAGTTCTAAGTCTGTGTGCCCAACACACAGTGGATAGTTCCTAGTTCTAATTCTGCAAGTATATTACATTTTTACTAAGTTTCAGTAAAGGGAACTTGTTTTGTCCAGATACATAAATTTGCTTAAGTGCTTTTTGGGCCAAAGAATGCATCTGATTATATACCATCAAAATAATAAGAAATTACATAAGAAATTAAAGATTAGCTCAGCATCTCTATCCATGGTAGTGTTCTGTTTCTAGCAATGACTAGTAGTGAGTACTTTAAAAAACAACCAATCCCAGAAAGAGGATAAGGAAAGCCTAAATAATACCTCACCTACATATCCTTGTATCATACATCAAAATGCAGCTTGAGAAGATCTGAGCCAGAAGGTGTATCCTCATCTTTGTGTTTTGACTCTTAAAATGAGAAGGTGGCACATCTCTTTCCAGTCATGCTCCAGGCCTAGTATAGAGGAATGTCTTCTTGGAAAGTCAATTCATTCACTTCAACCAAAGAGGTTAACCAGAATATGTAGCCTGTACGTATCCTGGCATGTCAGTGGAGCTCCTGTCTTACATAAAGTTTACATAGTCTGACCTTATCTTTCTCCAAGTTATTCTGCCTGTGCAACAGCTGTCTTTCTGCCTCTAGTATCTTGGCTGCTTTAGTATGTTTCAATGTGGTTAAGGCAACACTGAGGTCTATTTACTTGCTTCACTTGTTTCCTTTGAAGTGAAATACTGTGTTTTATACTTCAAAGTCAACATAAAATCATAGAATCATAGAATGGTTAGGGCTGGAAAGGGTCTCCAAAGGTCATCTAGTCCAGCCCCCCTGCAGTGAGCAGGGACACCCTCAAATAGACCAGGCTGCTCAGAGCTTTGTCCAACCTCACCTTGAATATCTCCAGGGATGGGGCCTCAACCACCTCCCTGGGGAGCCTATTCCACTGTTCTACCACCCTCAAGGTAAAGAACTTCTTCCTGATATCTAGTCTAAATCTACTCTTCTCTAATTTAAACCCATTACCCTTCATCCTTTCACTAGAGGTCCTTGTAAACCTTCCTGTAGGCTCCCTTCAGACTGGAAGGTCTCCCTAGAGCCTTCTCTTCTCCAGGCTGAACAACCCCAACTCCTTCAGCCTGTCCTCATAGGAGAGGTGTTTCAGCCCCCTGATCATCTTTGTTGCCCTCCTCTGGACCCGCTCCATCAGCTCCATGTCTTTCCGATGTTGAGGGCTCCAGAACTGGATGCAGTTCTCCAGGTGAGGTCTCACCAGAGCAGAGTAGAGGGGAAGAATCACCTCTCTGCATGTGCTGGCCACACTTCTCTTGGTGCAGCCTAGGATACAATTGGCATTCCTGGCTGCAATTGCACACTGCTGGCTCATGTCCAGTTTCTCATCCACCAACACCCCCAAGTCCTTTTCTGCAGAGCTGCTTTCCAGCACCTCATCCCCCAGCCTGGATTGATAGTAAGGGTTGTTCCGACCCAGGTGCAGGACCCTGCACTTAGTCTTGTTGAACCTCATGAGGTTCACCTGGACCCACCTCTCTAGCTTATCCAGGTCCCTCTGGATGACATCCCATCCTTCCAGCCTTTTGACAGCACCACTCAGCTTGGTGTCAACTGCAAACTTGCTGATGGTGCTCTCGATCCCATTGTCAATATCATTAGTAGGCCTTTATAGGGTTTTGGACACACTTTATTTGGCAACAAGTTTAAGCAGGACTATTTATTAAGTGCTAGTGTTAACTTCTAAGTTTATTCTTCAAATTCTAAAAATAAAAAATAGGATTCTAGCAGAATTGCTGACAAACCTTAACTCTAATGGCCTGATCATTCCTATATGATTTAGTGCCAGAGAATACATTTTAATTGCTTCCTTGATGTCAAAGTGCTGTTTCTATATTTATAAAATGATGGGCCTCACAGAAGCTATACTGGTTTCTGCAAATGGAATCCTAATGGCTCTTATTGATTTAATTTAAAAAGGAAGGTGCTGCTTCCTTTTCTTTTCTACAAACATGTAGATAGATATTTTATTTTGTTATTGATATTTTGGGGGTCTGTAAATCATTAGATTTTTACTAAAATGTAAGGGAACCCAACAGTCAGATAAATCTTTCTTTTTTTTAAAAAAAAGGTTTGTCAAACTTTTTAAAAATAATAGAGTGCCAGCTGTTGGAAAGCACTCTCCTGTTACTAGAAGTGCTCTTTACTAAAAAAATCCACCCCATTTACGCAAACCTGGCCTTGTTGCAAGTATCAGTAAAGAGGGAGATCTAATTGTAGCCACCAAATTGCCTTCCTGCCTTTAGGTAGACATCTTAAAAGAGCAACCTTCAATTTTATAAACTAAAAATGTTCCACAAGAACCTACTGCAGGTTCTGAGGTAAAAATCACATCTACACAGACCTTTTATGGCCTGAAAAAGAAATACTTACACTTCATAATTAAAAACTAAAAGGGCACATAAAAGACAAAAATAAATTGTAATATGTACACACATTAGAAAGGATAAATAGCAAATATATTGTAATACTGCATTAAATGTATGCATATGTTAATTCCAGACCCCCCTAAATGTTGTGTACATTAATTCAAAGGATAAATAAGTGCTAATATAAGACAGAGAATTTCTTAGTGTAAACAACGCCACAGGCTTTTTAATAGGCCTTTGGGCCAACTTAGAAAAACCATGTATTGCCTTTCACACTCCATACCACTAAATTTTAATAGTACTGTATTCACATGTACAATTTCAAAGTAGTATAAAAAAAATTATGAATCTAAGAAGCATTCTTCACACTCAACAAAAACAGGCTGCAGACACTCTAAGGTTCCATTCACTTTTACAAGACCACTGGTTGAAGACACACTGCTTCACCTGGGAGCTCTTCCTCAAAGCAGTGCTAGAGTCCTTACACATAAAAAGTCACATCAGTAATCACTGCTTAAGCCTACTAGTAAAGAGTTTTGTGCCTAATTTCAATTCTGATTTTGGATTCACACTAGCATGATGTTGAAGTTGTCACCGCTGCCTGCCATAGACAGGAAAGATAATAATCCCTCTGGTTTGAATGGCAAGTGACAGACAGCAAGGGGTGTTTCTAAACATGAAGTATTTCATAGTGTCACATTATTTGTCCTTCGAATCCTGCTTATGTATTTCTGAGAATCCAGAGTATGTCAACATTAAAAACCAAAAAATATATTACTTGTTCTGTATTAATGTTCAATGTATTTTCTTGAAGCATGCTCATCAGGATTTAAAAAAAGACAGCTGAGTTATAGTAAAACTAATTTCTGGCAACTCTGTTTACTGGCACCAGAGAATATGACAGTTCTTCACTAAAGTACTGATGACATGAGGACTTGTGGCTTGCTGTCTAAGACAGGCTGTGACCACTAAAAAAAAAAAAAAAAAAAAATACATGCACAGCTGCTCACACTCTCGGTTTTTTAAAAAAATAATTCCTCCCACTGGCCAAGTGCATCATTAAGCAGTTCCATCCATCCCACTTTTCTCTGTGGACTGACAAGAGAAGTCTCTCCCCACACTCTCAGTCCTTTTCACTCCCCCCTCTCAGTCACCCTCAATAACCCCACTATGAAGTCTGGTGAGTGCCTGATTACAGGCTCTCAGGAGATTGTCTTCAGCACTTTCTGACTTGTGGAGCAGTGATGAAGAAGTCCACCGACTTGTCTGTGTGGGCTAGCCACAGAACCATGGTCTGTCTCAACACCGACACACGCTTCATGTGGGCTCTTCCAGGCAAATCACTTGTCCATTGGCAGAGATGAGGGCCACATCTTTCTTTAACCTTGGGGTAAGATGCAGCACACACTCATACTTAGTCAAGTTCCAGTGCGATCTCAGGTCTTCAGGACGAAATGATTTCCCCAAAGAAAACTGTTACACGAAATACAGGATGTAGTCAATGAGTTATGGACGATGAAATCTGAAATGATAAATCATTAAAAATCTTAGATTAGATTATTTCAACTGACAGTGACATTGATCCTCAGCTTTCACTGCTGTTTACTTTTGTTGCCTGAATGGAATTATTCCTGAGTTTCTTGGTCTGTGTGGGATAAGAGTCAGCCCTATTATCTCTCTCTAGAACACCAACCAGGGCTTTGGTGTGCCTGAGGGCACTGGGTATGTCTACCTGTCCACACAATTAACCTGGTACCATGGTCCCCTGACACAGTTATGCTTGGTTGGGTGTACCAGCACTCCTCCTGACACTGCCTGGGCACAACTGGGATTAGCACAAGACAATAGGTAGACTGGGTATGGAGGGGAGTCATCCCCATTTTGAAGTGGGAGGAAGAGGTTAACTGTATGGGTTCAAGCTGTGACAAGTCTGCTGGCCTTGGGGCCTGAGAACAGTCTCCAGACTGTTTTGTTTGCCAATACAGATTTACAATTGCATCCACTATACGGAGAGACTGTTAATAAATCACAACAACTTTGCTAAGCCATAAAACTTACATTTCTGGGTTTTAATCTTTTTGCAAAATGAGGCTAACAAATATTTGGGATTTTTTTTAAAGGAAGCAACAGAATTTATAGCACTGCACATGCTTTCTTCCTATTATCAGCAGTCAACTGTGGCACACAAGTCTGTTTTCCAGACTATTAGGTAGGGCATGTACATCACTCCAGATTGCCTGTATGATGGATAGAGAGGTAGGTTGATCCAAAGGGTGACTCCAACTAGAATAAGTTAGGAGCTTACAGCAATTGAAATTCTAACTCAGATTGAATGTAACGAATACAAGCAAACATGTAAGAAGGGCATCCATATCAGTTGATCAATCTATCACCATAAATCTAAACAAGCCACACATTACCCCTGCAGTGTGGCACAGCACAATACAGGGATGCTGCCCATGTAAAGAAGGAATACATAAAAGGGGACATTCACAAGCAGGCAGCTCATCTGCTAAGTCAGATTACAGTGCATTGCAAACAAGGCACAGGGCTTTTGTATTTGGGTAGAATAACAATATATTGGACTATGTATAGCATTCCCATTAGAAACAGTTTACAAACATCTACAAATATCCTCTTCCCAAATTTTTATTTATTTTTAGAAAGTCAGTTTCTTGAATTCTATTATGAAATAACACAAGGCATCAGTCTAAATTACTAGGAGTAGAAAAGCACTTGAACTGACTGTCATTACAGTAAATGATGAACAATGAAAACCAGTGGTTTTTTCTTTCTCTAGTTTAACATAAAATTTAAACAATTCAAAGATATTGTAAATAGAGATTCTAATATTAAAGTGTCTTCTAATTAATATGTAATAATATAAGAAACTATAAGCTATTTTTGTTTAATAAGCAGCTTCCTTCTTGTCTCATTCCATCACAGAACTGCAAGAATAAGCCTTTGTTAACCAGCTGCCAATGCAAGTGCCTTTTGGTTTTTATTACCTCAGTGACCTCCTTGAACAAGATGAAAATACGAGTAATTCATTCTCTGGCTGGAGACTTTTGTCTCTTGTTACAAATTACTTTCGTTGTATCAATCCAAATGTTGTGGTGAACTACATAATTTTTAATGAGAGGTCTCAGAGGAAATGAAATCTCTTTTTATTTTCAAAATTGCAATTGACTTAAAACATCTGCATCTAATTCTGCTCTTAATTAGCTTTTTCTAGCATTACTCTACTAACTTCTGTGCAGTGACTCCAAAACATGACCAGTGAAAGAAAAGAGGGTGGAGAGGGAACAGAGAGAGCCTAACTTCCCTCAGGTTGAAATTCTTCCAGGATCCTACAGAATCAGTGTCTACATTCATCAGTTTGGCTGTACTTGTATTTTACTTCATTTTCCAAGGCCCTCATAAAAACAAAACAAAAAAAACCACCACCACTTTTTCTCTGGTTTGTCACTCCACTGGATCCCTGAGATTTTTGGTTCAGCTTTCAAGACTCCAGTTGTAATCTGTCTCAACTGTTTTCAATTCTTGTGAAAAGATACCCAATTCTTTTTGTATGACTTGGGCCTATCTGCACTTATTCTTATATACTGCAGTGCAATTTGAAAACCACAACAACATAAGCAGGGGGTTGCAGTCCATTGTTCTCAGCACACAGCCAGGTTTCTATTCCTGCTCATTTTTCTTCTCTCCTTTAGGCTGATAATTTTTTTAAAAAGCAGTAGTTTCATATATTCTAAGAAAGATATACTACCTACTAGCCAAAGAGAAAATTACATGAGAAGCCAAATGAAAAGATAATTAAAATATACATATCCATGTTTGAAAAAGACATTTTCTAACCGTCAGAACGTGACACTAGATTAAAACCCTGCCTCCTGAGTCATATCCTGACTTAGGTTTGTAGTCTGTGGAACTGGTTTGATTGTCCACAGTATGGACACTTCAGAATTATTTAAATAAAAAATAATGCTTCAGACAACATCTTGATATTATCCAAAGCAGAGAACAAAACAAATCCAGATTAACACATTAGAAGTAACAAACAGGGACTATTATAATCTGTCTTGTCCCCCAGAAAGGAGGACCAGGAGCCTATGTGACACTTCAGAATCTTTCCAAAATAGTGGGGAGCTTTTCTGAAGTTCAACACATGATTTAGTTTTCACCTAAATGCATCTACAAAAATGTGTATTTTCATGAGCAAGGGACTACTGCCAGAGGAGGACAACTTATTTTTCTTTCTGTTAACTTCATTTGCAAGAAATGATGAATCCTTTGAAAGTCTTATATTTTTTAGATTTCCCACGTAGCAGCTGATCCACTGCAGCCACCTTCACTGCTGAATCAACCACCCAACTTCAGGGATGGCACTGGCAACCCTGGGAATCCCATTGGGCAGGATTCAAGGGGACTCATGGTAGGAATCTATGCCAGTCATGACACAACTGCAGAGGACTTGCAGAAAGGCAGAGGAGAGTCACTGTCATACTCATCTTGCCAACTGATAGAAGAAGAGGAATTCACTCACCTGGTAAATTGCCGACTCTCCTCATGCACTTCCATTTCTGTGCTTTTAAATTCATTCAGTTCCTTCCGTATTGCTGCCTAATAAACAGGAACAATATATGCAACCATAAGAAATATGAATCTTCAGGAAGGTAAAGGGTCTGAAAGGGACCTGGCCCTACTCTTGCATGTTTCCTTAGACTTCCCATTTTCCAGTCTCCCTCACTGTAATCCACTGCTCTCACACATTTCTGATCACTGACATAAATTATTTTTTCAGTTACAAGTACTTGAAGCAGTAACACACTACAGAGAATCTCAAAGCATCAAACACCATCAGTAAATAAGGAAATACTAAATCTACTGCAATGGCTGAACTGACTCCCCACTGAGATATGGCACTTGCTGTAGATAAAAATGGGCAAGGGATGGGGCTACCTTGACAGTCACCTGCTGAGTATGCAGCCAGGGAGGCATTTTATCTCCAGGCACAGCCTCTGAGGAGCTGGTGAGTCACACTGCCTGCACAGGTACTGTACACACAGCAGGTGCTTTGTATCTCCCCACTGGAGGCAGAGCTCCAGGAATGCAAAGCAAAGAGCACTTCTTTAAGTGGAGTTAAGCACTTGGCTTGATTAGTTTTATGTAAAATTACATGAAATATTTTGACACTTCAGGCATGTTTTCAGTTGGCAGATATTAAACAGAAGTAGTTCAGTGCATTTTGTGACTGTCTTGCTGCTTACATTAGAAGAGTGATAAGCAACTTCATCAGGTAATACAATTTTGGAAATATTCTAATATATACTACAAGGGTTTTGATTTCTATGCCACACACTTTCCTACCTTCACTGTGAAATGAAACAGTTAATTCTTACTTACTTTCTTTCACCATTTAAAATAAAAAGCAGTATAATTTAATTAATCCCTAAAGAAATCTCACTTGGTGTCCATGCCTTTCAGTGCAGAACAGACAAGCAACATGATAAAATTACGGCATCAGCAGACTGCAGTCTCCTAAATGAGAAACTTCTTTTAAGCAGGGTATGTTTCTGTTTAGCCACAACAGCATGCTTATGGAAGGCTGCTGTAATAGCTAGGAAAGAGACAGCTATTGTTGAGCACCAGATCAGCAGCAAAGACACCAGAGCTCCAGCTCCCTTCTACAGTTACAGCACAATTTTTTCCTCCCCCTGGAATTAGAAAAATAACTTCCCTAATGGCAAGGGAGTTTCCAGGCAACCCGAGGTCTGCTTTTCTGCTGAAAAGACCAATAAATATGGAGATAACAGAACCAGCCTTGGGCACCTGTTCATGACATAACTGACTGAGATTAAAACCTGCTGCCCTAAAGTAGGTAGGAAACTCCACTGTTTTTTCTAGTGCAGTTTACCCTGGTTGAACCTAGGTGCTGCTAAAGGTGCTCTGTACTCTCACCTCCCACAGACTATGTGAGGATGAGAGAGGGCTCAGCATCCCTCAGAACCAACATCTACAAACACTTCTGGGTACATTTTCATGTTTCCACCTTGACTTGATATGACATTCTCCTTTGTTTTTCAGATGAGCTGAAATTAATATTAAAATGCAAGATGAAATAAAATCAGTGTTTCACAGCCCTTAGCTAAAAAATGGTGGATTCCTGAACATAAGCACATCTGACAAGATTTCCATAAAAGTTGGTTCATCCCTAGGCTAAAAGCACTGGTGCTTTATGATACATAAATCCTACAGCTTTCCTTTTATCAAGTGATACAGGAGAGAAATGGAAGAATGTTTTACGGTAATCTTTCACTGATTCATTTTTTAAAAGAGAATGACATTAATTTATCTCATCCTTTGTACTTAAGCAGAGGAACTATTAACTGCAGCATGTTGGGGCAAGCTTCCCAAATAGGTGTGCTACATGCATATGCTCAGCTCCTGCGTTGACGGCTGTGGCCAAGAGCCCTTAGGAGGATGAAGTCAAGAGAACATAAAGCAGAGGAAAGCCCCCCAGAATTGACAGATACAAGCATTTTCTTCTAAGCTCCATTTGCCCCTTGCCTTGTCTGCAGGTGTTAACCTGGCCCACGGCTTGTCGGCGCGACGGTCGTAATCTGGAGAATCCGTCACCTCCACGTACTCGTTAAATCGAAGGATTCTTCTTGCTTGAAGTTCAGCCACTGTAGGCCTCAAGCTGAGCTATAAGCGGGAGGCAGAAAATAGTATGTTTAATAAGATAAAATACAATAAAATAACAGAAGAGAGTATGATGTAATCTCGAGAGAATTTTAATGGTATTTCTAAATAGGGCCAATTTCAGGTGTCTAAAAAAAGATGCCATCCTGGGAGCACTGCACTGGAAGGGGGAAGCAGCACAACCTAATTTCTTCAATTATAAAAATAGCCTTTTTCAGGCAGGTCACAGAGAATTGTGACCATTATCCCCGGAATATTAATTGTGTCTTTGCAAGTACCACACCATTTATCTCATTAAGCAGTGGGTCCATTTACATTAATGATTACACAGTCTTCTGTGTTCAACTATAATACTGAAAATACGCAGGATTTGTAAGCGTCTAACTGAAAAAAAAAATTGTTTTTAACATCTGAGGGTCATCTGATGTCAAATTCTTTCAGTCATCTCAAATAATATTGTTATATTCACTTTAATTAGCTAAGGATGATCATATCAAGGAAACTGTATTTTTGCAGAGAAGGGCAGACTAGGGATACATGTGAAAACCACCCCCATCATCTCCCAGAAAGAGGTCCCAAAGTCAGGGCATCAGATCCCTAACTGCTTTATTTCCAGGGGCAATAAGTGGCTAAGACCCTTGATTTGGTCAGAAGAACAAGACCCCTGATGTGGTCAGCAGAACAGTGAAGGGATTTCTTAGGACACATCCTGCTTTGCTGTCCACTCTGCTGTTCTAGGGAAGAATGGATCTACAGTCGCAGCAGCCCTTCAATAAACATGAGAGTAGTGGTGATGCTCACAGAGGAAACACATGTCATTTCCTCTGCTTACATGGCCATTAAGCATGCCCAAACTTGGCATGCTTTTTCAGGTACAGGAAACTGTACAGGATGGAGCATCCCCCAGGATGGACTCAGCTTGCACTGATTTTTAAACAGATTTCTAATTTGGGGGTATGACTGATGGACATTTGCAGCAATGCATATAAACTGATTTTTAAAATCTTAAAAAAAATAATCCCATGTACACATACACAACACAAAAAACACATCATCACCTTTCTACTGAGTCTACGTTTTATTTCTCTTTTGGCTTCCTGCTCCTCTTCTTCGTTCTTCTCTGTTTTCAGAAGAGATAAAAGGGAGTGAATATTTAAGCATTATATCTACACACACTGTATATCTCTTGGTTGAAAGCTTCAACCAAGTTATGGCTCATACTTCTTCACACTTCTGAGTGATCCTACATATGTTGTCTGCTTTTTGAAATTTGTGTGGTCTCATTTCTTTTCCCTACCCTCCCTTCCCCCAATTCTGCTGACATCTCAAGTCACCATTGTGGGTCAGGAAGTCAGCAAAGAGGAGGCATTTGTCATTTCCTTTCTCTGTAATAGCAAACAAGAAGTACCCTGAAGGAGATTACTTCAATTACTCATTACTTAAGAAGGAGATGTTTCAATTACTTATCCTAACATTGAAATCACTGTTGCTTTCACTTCCAGCATGCCACCTATTAAGAGTCTGATTATTCATAAGAGTCAAGAAAAAAAGTTTTGCTCTGTGAATCAGATGAGATTCAAAGCTCAAAGTCTCTCATGTAAGAAGAATACATGGGAAAGAGGAAGAGGAACAGATAAAAAAAGAAAAAGAAAAAAGTTAGAGTAGGAAGAAGGTGATGTCCGCCCAAGACCTGCTCTGTGAGCAGAGTCTAACACTAATGCCAGGATTAGGTTGGATCTTATGTTGATGGTGACTTTACTGAGATACTGAAATGTGGATGAAATTTATGGTTTGTTAATAGCCTTTCTCTTAAATGGTGAATAAATGTATGATCTCTATCCACAAAGGATCTGTAAACTGACTTAAAACTGAAGAATGGAGAGTTACAGATTAATCTACATTAAAAAAAAATGTATTAATATATCTATGAATAAACAAGTTAGGTGTTATTTAAAGACATGACTTTAAATTACAACTCTTTTCATCACCTGACAAAATCAAAAGCTTTCTAGCTGTTTTAAGACAGGAAAATAATCTGTAGGCCTTTTTTTCTCAAACATACTGTCTTTGAAATCAATAGACATAGTAACTGAGTAACTAAATACAAACTATTAACTTGGGTCTCCATTCACCCAGTAATCATTTTATCCCTTCAAGAACTGAGGTGCTTATGTCCTATCTCATAAATCCTCCGGTAGCAGACACAGCAGAAAAAAACTGCAGCTGGATATACACATTGCTCTACTGCCTTTTCACTAATTTTTGCAAATTTAGTTTGCAAAGTACATTCTGCATTATTTATATCTTGACATTTCTTTGCTATCTAAACCACCATGTCTCCTAAGCAGCAGCAGTAAGACACATGATGGAAGAAACAGGGGCTCACACTGTTTCATGCATACTTTAAGAAACTACTACCAGCAGCACAGCCACCTGAAATACTGATTTTCTATATTCTGAGAAAGCATAAAATAATTCAAAAAAGTTGATCTTGACATCTAGGAAGGCTGCAGATTAGCTGCCTTCCTCAAGCTGTGCACCTATTTCCTCATGGGTACTGCAGAAAGGGATGGCTGGACATGGAAAACTGCCCAGAAAGGACATGAGCAAGGCCAGAACTGGGCAGCTGGCTGTTGAGGACAGCTGGAAGCCCATCTTTTGGAGTACAACTCCAACAGGAGGCACCAGGAGCTCCCTTCATTTCTGGGTAAGGCAGGAGGGGACTGAACCCCTGGGGAATGCTTTTCTGCATGAGAGATCAGGGGGCAGGATGTATTTTGTGCATTTAGGCTGTGCTACTTTTAGGAATAAAACTCAAGAGCTAAAGAAAATGGACTGAAATCTGGTGGCTGCTGCAATTATATTGAATCTGCTGTTTGGCAAATGGCCCTCTGTCCATGGCACTGACTTGTACCTAAGGCACCTATTTCCCACCCCCAGCCTGCTGGGCAGAGTGCTGCTTTAATAAAGCCCAGTGCTACAGAAACACTGTCCTCATACAATCTCCTACCAACTGCATATTTTTGTTCTTTTAAGGTAAACGTTTTGAAAGTTGCCATAGTGAGTTAAGAAGTTGTGTGGTGCTAAAAATAATGGGTCTGGTGATCCTGCTTCCTACAGGTGGTGTGGAAAATTCCAGTGGGGGGGGGGGGGCAAGTTTTAGCTGCAGGTATGAACTTGGCCAAACAAGAAAACAGTGATGTGTAGGAACATGCTTCTGACTGCTTTCCACCTTAAAAGCAGATATGTGTAATGTGGAGAAAGAAAATATAAGCATAGCATTCCCAGCTGCAAGTCTCCTCCTCAGATGTCCCACTCCTGCCTTACTGGCAAAGGACCAGAGGCCTTTGCTTGCAGGAGTCTTCTAACTTTGCTGAGTTAGATCCCAGAAAAACTACAGTTTTCCTCCTTCCTTGCCTGCAGCTTCTAGGAGTTCAAACCAAGATCCTCAATTTTGTTTAGCATCGATTATCATGGCTTTTAAGTTAAAAAAAGCCCCACTTCTCAAAGTGAAACAGCTTCTTTGGCATTTACACATTATTGCTACTGCAATTTTTGCCATATTAAATCTGGTCAACTTCTGTTTTGTGGGATTTTTCTTTAGTAGCAGATGGGGAAAAGAGAAGAAATAAGTTGTTCTGCCTGAGGATTTCTCTGTTCTTGACCAGAAAGTACTCCCAGGGTGTAAAACTGAACTTTCCACTGTGTCCCTATGGGATTAGCTATGTTTAGACTTCTCTGTGGGTTTGCTAGGGAAAGAGAAAGAAAAGACAAACAAACCACTTGCCTCTTGCAGTGCTCTGGAACGCACAAAGTGGTTTCTCTTTCCTGGTTTTACAAGCAAAGATAACCATTAATATTCCTTCACTAGCATCAAGAGGTAAAAACCCTGTTTTCTATAAAGGCAGTATGGGCAGGCATGCAGATGCATGGTATAAGAAGTTAATTGTCTCTTACAAATAAAGGATTTTAATCCAAAATTCCTGGAAGATAAGAAGTTTCTTTGCCATAATGTAATACTATAAATACTATTGGCTCAAAGCCAGTACACAAGCAACCTGTCTTCTTTAAAAACACAGGGCTTTATCTATTCCTTCAAGCGGACTCGAGTTATCATAATTTTGTTTTGGAGTAGGAAGATTCAGAAGCCTGGATAATTTTATCCAAACCGTTTTGATAGAAATCCGCCTGCTATGTTTTGTGATTGTGCCCAGTCACAGGATTTTCAGTAACTGCTTTATCTGGAAATATTATCATAACAAAACTTCCTTCAAAGCAGATTTCCTTACTAACTGGAAATACAAGAAAACAAAAAAATACAGACTTTTTCTGAACCTCTTCAAAGAGCTGGGTTGAACTTAATCCTGAAGTAAACATTTGGATCTTTACCACTTAATGCAACCTCAAAGTCTGATAAATATTTCAAAACAATACTTTCCCTTAGCCGCAGTTTACATACATGCAACAATATAACCCCTTCTCCCCTTCCACTGCTTGAAAAATAGGAGGAAGGAAGCTTTATGAAAGAAATCCCAGTTTATTCACAAAAGCTGCCTACAACAACAAATGTATTTAAGAGATGTAAACATTTTTGAATGATTCACAGGAAGGGAATGTTAAAATTTTGATAAACAATATGACTGCCTTAGAGCTGAGAGAGTACTTGTGCCCTGAAAAGGCTCAAAGTCACTGTCACCACAAAGGCAGGCTTGCTTTGGTTTGCTTTGGTTATTACAGATCACTATCAACTCAAAATATTTTGTATCTTGGTGATGAGCAAAAAGCAGCTTTGGATTCTCCACGTGCTTGCCAATGACTCTGTGATTTGTTGTGCTTTATAATGCTGCTTCCCAGACTTTTAAGTTCTTGCCCCCCCTTGCTTCTTTAAGACAGCCCCCTAGTAGCAGCAGGGGAGGGTGGCGGGAGGCACTGAGTGCAAAGCCTGGTATACTGCCAAAAGTTTAAACAAGCTGAAACAGGAGATGAAGCCTATTAACTGCTTTCCAGTCTTGAGCTACTTAGAGCAAAATCAGTGAACGGAATAAACATTGGCAAAAGGGATATTAAATACATCACAGTTTCACTCTTAGATTAGTTATCTCAAGATCAATGAGGCAGAGCAGGCAGTAAGGCAGCCCAGCTGGTGTTCCCAGTTCAGTGGCCATATCCTGGCCCACCAAAGATGTTTTGGAATGACTTTTCTCACATAGACCAGCATGAGTGGTTTGTCCCATAAAGAAATGCTCATATTCCAAATTCTATGTTTATTTTTCTAATCATGCTATAGGTTCAGACTGTCATCTCTGCCCTTATATCCCACCTACTGATACTCCCTCCTGCTCCTCATAAACATTAGGCAGATGTTTAACCAGCCTAGCACTACTTCTAAGGGGTATCTAAGTAATTCCTGGTCTGTGGGACCAGCTTCAAGAAATGGGAAATCTGACAAGCAAACTTTGGCAAATTGAATATACATAGTTTTCACAGATACCACTACTATACTTCTTACTATATAAATCTAGTATTAACATATTACTTTCTAGAACATAATTTCTCTCCAGTTACGGATCTAACACTGGAGCAACAATGATAGGCTTCCATATGAATAAAACATATGTTCACTTTCTAAGAAAATACTAGCTGAAATATGGATAAAATACTTACGCTTCAGGATATTTCTCTGCTCTAGCTCTTCAGTTGTAGGCCTCTGGCTAAGTCTCCTGTGAGAACAAAGTAAGTGACTAATTTAAAACCAGATCCAAATAATATATTATGATTTGTAATACAGTTTAAAAGGTATTTTTTATATGGCCACACTATTTTTGCTAGCAAAGGTATTCAACAACACAGGTAATTTCCAGACACTATAATAACTGCACATGTAACCACAGTGCTGAGGGGCCATTTGTTTTAAAAAATATACTATTGCCCCACCAACACATAAATAACCGATAATTGCACATTATAACAGAAATTGTGCCAGCATATTTAAACTCCTCATTTACAGATGTAATTTTATGAATAAACCTTTTTTGTTCCCAGGCACCATCATTTTGATAAATTGTGCAATCATAAAATCATTCCCAGATATTTTGAATGTAAAGCCTATTACTTTTTTCTTTTTTTTTTTTTTTTAAACACAACATTAGCTGTTAATTCATCAATGATTTGTACGTACAATACAATTGGAAGCTCTAAGTGAAAATTTTATTTAATTACATATATATGTCCTTGATCTGGACAGGCTGAAGAGGGGAACCAGATTAAGTTCAACAAGGGCAAATGTAGAGTCCTACACCTGGGGAGGAATAACTCTATGCACCAGTATTGGTTCAGAGTTGACCTGCTGGCAAGCAGTCCCACAGACAAGGACCTTGGAGTCCTGGTGGACAGTAAGTTCTCCATTGGACAGCAAAGTGCCCTTGTGGCCAAGAAGGCCAATGGTCTCCTGAGGTGCATGAAGAGGAGTATGCCCAGCAGGTCAAGGGAGGTTCTCCTCCCTCTCTACTCTGCACTAGTGAAACCACATCTGGAGTGTCCAATTCTTGTCTCCCCAGTTCAAGAGGGACAAAGAAATACTAGAGTCCAATGCAGAGCTATGAAGATGATAAAGGGACTGGACTTATGAAGGAAGGCTGAGAGACCACAGGCTGTTTAGACTGGGGAAGACTGAGAGGGGATCTTATGAATGTTTACAAATATCTGAAAGGTGGGTGTCAAGTAGAAGGGGTCAGTCCGAAGTGTAACACAGGAAGTTCCACCTTAACATAAGGAAAAACTACTGTGAAGGTGACAGAGCCTGGAACAGGCTGCCCAGAAAAGTGGTGGAATTTCCTTCTCTAGAGACTTTGAAAACCCACCGGGATCTGTTCCTGTGTGCTCTGTCCTAGGTGATCCTGCTCTGGTAGGGCAGTTGAACTTGATGATCTCCAGGGGTTCCTTCCAGCCCCTACCATTCTTACACAACTGCCATTAAAAAAAATCCCCAAAACTTGACATGTTCATTTTCTGGTTTGTGTAGTGGAGACCATGGTTGATGTCCCTATCTTTGCTAAACAAGTTCACTTGTTCACTTGAAAAAAAGAGTGAGAAAAATTTCAGCAGTAAAATTTATTTTGCAGATGTGTAAAAGATAGAAGCCTCTCTGTCCAGCAAACCTCACACTATTTACTGTGGATTATCTTCAGCCTCATGAAACACATTTGATTCAAACTATGGTTGGACTTTCAGATTTGGTCAGGAGGACCATCAGGTTTACCAAAGGTGACCAGCCCTCCTATAGGAAGCCCCAGACTTGGATCTGACCAGACCTTGATTGAGCTGTGGGAACAGGTCTCCCACCAGACCTCAATGCTGCCAGGAGCTGACCACTATGCCAGGAATAGGTAAAGGGCTAGCACCAACCTTGGTGGTTTCAGGTATGATCACAGCCCTGACACACATGGACACTGTCTCCTGACACCAAAGCAGAGCTGCATGGGGAACGTGCCAGCTTCCCAGCAGAACCACCAATGCTCCTGCACAAGGGGCTCAGGACAGGGACTGGAGTAGCTTCTTGCAGGTCAGTCCCCTACAGAAGCACTGACAAGCAGGATGTGATCACTGGAACTGGAATTTAGTCAGGCAACTGGTGCTAACAACCACACTGCTTTATTAGAAGAAAAATGATTTTTGGGCTCTGCACAGTAGCTTTATCATTTATGGTTAAAATAATGAAATTAATTACTTAGAATCACAGCATGTTTGGGGTTGGGAGGGATCTCTGAAGATCATTGAGCCCAACCCCCCTGCCAGTTCACAGGGCAACTCTGCTCATCTTCTAAGTGCTGATGCAGGGCTGCTGTTCTCTGCACTGGAGGAGTACCAGCTGGACTATCCTAGATGTGGAAATCTCCAAGAAAACCAGAACATCTTCCAAATATGCTTGGCCAACATTTCTGAGCACAAGAGAAACAAGGACAGGTCTGGGAAAATCCAGAAATGCTGTAGTCTATACTCAGAGAACCACAAAAGCCAAAATTAACATTTATGAGGATTTTTTCTGTTGGTAATAGCTTTTAAAAATCCAAGTAAAAATTAGGAAATTAGGGTGTTTTTTTATGAAATGTTCTCAAGTCCAGGAAGAAAAAAATAACATATATCCCACAGAAGTTAAATAGCATGAGAAAAGACCTGCCTCAGAAGTGGGCACAGTAGAATACTAACCTACAAAATTACCCTCCCTCCATTTCTTTTGCTGGAACCAGCACATGAATAACAAAGGAGTTAGAAAGCAGAAGGAGGTAGGGGAGTCCAGAGGGACAAACATGAACTCTTTTTGAACACTCTTTTTGTCAGGAACTACTACTCTGTTTGGGATGGGTATATTCAAGTGTAAGCCCCTGCTAATCAATTTGATTAAAAGCTTGGACCATGGCACTGATTACTACGGAGTCACTCTTATTGTCCTCCTTTTTTTTTTAAAGAAAAACCAACCAACCAACCCAAAAACCCAGAAGTTCTCAGATTTGTTTCTTGCAGAACAAAAATGCATTACTGTCATTTTAAAGTTTTGTGAGAAATAATATTAATTTAATAAGAATTAATAAGAAAAATAATAGTAATTTTCCAGACAACTGTGCCAAGATCTTGCAGCACATATTGGGCTGCATTTAAAACACAAACCCAATGTTCACAATTCTCTTCCTCCATCTCCACCCTGTGAAACCACATTTACCCTGTGATTGATACCTCACTAGCTTCGTTCCAATCTGATGTCTGATTTCCTGCCTTTCCTCTTCAGATGTACGCTGCAAGATGTTTTTGTCTTCTAATTCTTTCTTAGATGGTCTGTTGCCAAGTTTGATAGCAAGAGTATCCCTACGACGAATTTTACTTGCCAAAGAGCCTGAGGAAAGGAGGGGGAGGGTAGTTGAGTTCATTCATGCTTACATTACAGACACAAATTCCGAGTAAGAACTTTAATACTTCCTCAAAGAAGCCTTGTTCCCACATGCAGGAGAGGAATTTTAATTAACATCAAAAGAAAAATAGTTTTAGCTCAGTTCACAACAATAAAAAGGTGAAAAGCTTGGATGAAAAAGCTGCCAGCCAAACCGACAGAGTTTTACAAACATCACTTGTGATCTGTGAAGTGACAGGATAAAAATGACAAATCTATGCTGAAGTGTCTTTGAAGTTACAGGTTGGTTTATTTATCTACTTAATATGTATAGCAACCTCCTGCTCTTTTTCTTCAGCCTTAAATGGTTTAGTCTCATTCTATCATAATTTCCCTCATTCTTTCAATTTTCTTTCATTCAAATACCACTTAGTTTTTGTGTAGTGCTTTTCATTTTTAACTGATTTGTAAATTAAACTAAAAAAATACAGAACACAAGAGCACTTATAAAGTAATCTAGGCAGGAATCCCCAGGAACATTATGTGCATCCATAGAAGAAATACAGTAGGGTCAAGGGCCACACACTTCTGTTACTGTTGGCTTCAGCCAGCTATGGAAGGAAAGGTGTTTTTCACAGCCTTTAGTCCTTCCTTTGTCTCTTGATATACTGACCAAGGGGGATACATACATTGTAGGTTAGCAGGCTTTCAACATATATGCCATTTTGGTAAGACCACAGGCTCCCAGCTCACTTCTCATAAGACACTGTGCTGCTGTCTGAATATATTCATATTTGGTTGCTACCAAAAGTTGATGACACTTTGCTACCACTTTGGATCGTATTCAAACCAAATGCAAAGCAGCAGAAGACTTCAGCCTCTTGAGCTAGCTGGCACTTCACCTTCTGCTGCATCAGTAGCCAAGGAAGAAAACAACGTGCATTTTCCCTCACCGCTCTTCAGAACACAGCATTTCTGTGTTCAGGCCTTCTTTGCCTGAACCATGGAATACCTCCTCCTGACGGGCTGTGTGAAAGGCTCTCAAGCCATAGTTTGATGGTAATTTTATTCTGGCATGAGGCCAGTCTGCAGATGGCAGAGGTAAAGCTGCCCTCCTCTCTACCCCTGACAGTCAGTTGCTGCCCCCTGCTTTGCCCCAGCAAAGACACACCTGCCACCTTACTGACCCCAGATGACATTTCAAAGCTGTAATCTTAGATGTAATTCACTGTGATCTGCTCTGTCCACTAAGGTGCTTAAAACATCCTGATCAAAGAGGAACAAATGACCTTCAGCCAGTGAAACTGCTGACTGATAAGCTTCCTATATCATCCACCACAGCCTGTTACTCCCACAAGAAATTCTGGGATCTCTAGTGCAGTTCAGCTGGTTGCAAATCAGTGGCTTGCTGNGAAGTGGGCACAGTAGAATACTAACCTACAAAATTACCCTCCCTCCATTTCTTTTGCTGGAACCAGCACATGAATAACAAAGGAGTTAGAAAGCAGAAGGAGGTAGGGGAGTCCAGAGGGACAAACATGAACTCTTTTTGAACACTCTTTTTGTCAGGAACTACTACTCTGTTTGGGATGGGTATATTCAAGTGTAAGCCCCTGCTAATCAATTTGATTAAAAGCTTGGACCATGGCACTGATTACTACGGAGTCACTCTTATTGTCCTCCTTTTTTTTTTAAAGAAAAACCAACCAACCAACCCAAAAACCCAGAAGTTCTCAGATTTGTTTCTTGCAGAACAAAAATGCATTACTGTCATTTTAAAGTTTTGTGAGAAATAATATTAATTTAATAAGAATTAATAAGAAAAATAATAGTAATTTTCCAGACAACTGTGCCAAGATCTTGCAGCACATATTGGGCTGCATTTAAAACACAAACCCAATGTTCACAATTCTCTTCCTCCATCTCCACCCTGTGAAACCACATTTACCCTGTGATTGATACCTCACTAGCTTCGTTCCAATCT
Organism: Ceyx cyanopectus; assembly: GCA_013401355.1. NCBI lineage: Eukaryota > Metazoa > Chordata > Aves > Coraciiformes > Alcedinidae > Ceyx > Ceyx cyanopectus. The sequence continues at coordinate 29,199 of VYZU01042510.1, forward strand.
GATGTCTGATTTCCTGCCTTTCCTCTTCAGATGTACGCTGCAAGATGTTTTTGTCTTCTAATTCTTTCTTAGATGGTCTGTTGCCAAGTTTGATAGCAAGAGTATCCCTACGACGAATTTTACTTGCCAAAGAGCCTGAGGAAAGGAGGGGGAGGGTAGTTGAGTTCATTCATGCTTACATTACAGACACAAATTCCGAGTAAGAACTTTAATACTTCCTCAAAGAAGCCTTGTTCCCACATGCAGGAGAGGAATTTTAATTAACATCAAAAGAAAAATAGTTTTAGCTCAGTTCACAACAATAAAAAGGTGAAAAGCTTGGATGAAAAAGCTGCCAGCCAAACCGACAGAGTTTTACAAACATCACTTGTGATCTGTGAAGTGACAGGATAAAAATGACAAATCTATGCTGAAGTGTCTTTGAAGTTACAGGTTGGTTTATTTATCTACTTAATATGTATAGCAACCTCCTGCTCTTTTTCTTCAGCCTTAAATGGTTTAGTCTCATTCTATCATAATTTCCCTCATTCTTTCAATTTTCGTTCATTCAAATACCACTTAGTTTTTGTGTAGTGCTTTTCATTTTTAACTGATTTGTAAATTAAACTAAAAAAATACAGAACACAAGAGCACTTATAAAGTAATCTAGGCAGGAATCCCCAGGAACATTATGTGCATCCATAGAAGAAATACAGTAGGGTCAAGGGCCACACACTTCTGTTACTGTTGGCTTCAGCCAGCTATGGAAGGAAAGGTGTTTTTCACAGCCTTTAGTCCTTCCTTTGTCTCTTGATATACTGACCAAGGGGGATACATACATTGTAGGTTAGCAGGCTTTCAACATATATGCCATTTTGGTAAGACCACAGGCTCCCAGCTCACTTCTCATAAGACACTGTGCTGCTGTCTGAATATATTCATATTTGGTTGCTACCAAAAGTTGATGACACTTTGCTACCACTTTGGATCGTATTCAAACCAAATGCAAAGCAGCAGAAGACTTCAGCCTCTTGAGCTAGCTGGCACTTCACCTTCTGCTGCATCAGTAGCCAAGGAAGAAAACAACGTGCATTTTCCCTCACCGCTCTTCAGAACACAGCATTTCTGTGTTCAGGCCTTCTTTGCCTGAACCATGGAATACCTCCTCCTGACGGGCTGTGTGAAAGGCTCTCAAGCCATAGTTTGATGGTAATTTTATTCTGGCATGAGGCCAGTCTGCAGATGGCAGAGGTAAAGCTGCCCTCCTCTCTACCCCTGACAGTCAGTTGCTGCCCCCTGCTTTGCCCCAGCAAAGACACACCTGCCACCTTACTGACCCCAGATGACATTTCAAAGCTGTAATCTTAGATGTAATTCACTGTGATCTGCTCTGTCCACTAAGGTGCTTAAAACATCCTGATCAAAGAGGAACAAATGACCTTCAGCCAGTGAAACTGCTGACTGATAAGCTTCCTATATCATCCACCACAGCCTGTTACTCCCACAAGAAATTCTGGGATCTCTAGTGCAGTTCAGCTGGTTGCAAATCAGTGGCTTGCTGATACCCTAAAGCGAAGGTCTTGGTCCATCCTCATGTTCTTCTGGACCTGTTCCTCCCATCTACACAATCTTTGACCTGCTCTCACCATTGCAAGGATCCCAGAGGGCTTTTGATGGCAATTGTCTGAGAGAAGCAGGACATTTGTTTCTCAGAACTGATAAAATACTAAACAATCTGAACCCCTCCCAAATAGCTATGCTCTCTTTGCTTCTCACTAGCATGGGTCAGGCATTCTCATGTAACACAATGTGCAAAAGGTAGTGTGCAATTCCTTAGTAGGATCCTTACTTTCAGCACTTGCATTATCATCATCATCGTCGTCGTCATCATCTGTGTACAGGATTGGCCCGTCTGAGTCTGAGTCACTGCTCTGGCTCTCTCTGTTACTTTCACTTTCAGGATGGGCAGCAGTGTCAGAAGTCTCCTCCACTAGTTCAGAGAGTGCCTGGTCAGGTGCCTCCGCTTCTTGGTCTTTGCTAGGCAAGCTGATAATTCATAAGCAGACACAGTGCCACATTAATGCAAGCAGCACAAAATACATACGGGTAATATAAATACAAAATACAGACTGTGTAAGTATGTAGGAAAACAAAAATTATGTTATACAGATTAACTGTCTCTCTAAAAAACTTATATGTATATAAAGCATATAAATAAAGTATACGGATGTGTACACATATCTGCATTTAGGTATGTTAGGAAAAAAAGCTGCAAACGATCTGGAATGACATGCTGCAAAGCCTGTATAAAGAAAAAGCCTATTTCTTTTTGAATTCTTGTGGGATGGGACTAGCAATACATAAAAGCTACTAAGAAGAGGAAAACAGCTTATTAAGTTGGGGGTGAGAGGAGCAAGCTGGAGAGTGAACGACAGTGCAAAGCTTCCTGTTCTGGAAGCCTAACTCTGTTTACTACAGTTTTACTGCTGTTAAGTCCAAAATGTTCATGCCCATCACCAATGAACACCAACAGTCCAGCACAGAGCCACCAAGATGATTAAGGGAATGAAGCATCTCCCTTATGAGGAGAGGCTGAGAGAGCCGGGGCTCTTTAGTCTGGAGGAGACTGAGGGGGGACCTCATCAATGTCTATAAATATGTTAAAGGTGAGTGTAGGGAGGATGGAGCCAGACTCTTCTCAATGTCATCCAGTGACAGGACAAGAGGCAATGGGAGTAAGTTGGAGCACAAGAGGTTTAGGGTCAACAAGAGGAAAAACTTTTTCACAGTGAGGGTGACAAGAGCTCTGGAATGGGCTGCCCAGGGAGGTTGTGAAGTCTCCTTCTTTGGAGACATTCAAAACCTGCCTGGATGTGTTCCTGGGTGACTTAGTCTAGGTGATCCTGCTCTGGCAGGAGGGTTGGACTAGATGATGTTCTAGGTCCCTTCCAACCCCTAACATTCTGTGAATCTGTAAAGGGAAGAAGCAACACAGGAACATGATGCTGGCACAGGCATATCGAATTTAAAGTGTCTAGGTCACTGGCATCCAGACTAGATCCTCTTAGGTTGTTATGAAAAATACTGGCTCTTGTGTCAGGGCAAAGACAGATTAATAAAGATTTAATAATTTAATAGTTAATAAAGACAGCCTCTCTTTTGGTGCCAACTGTTTTATTCCAAGTCAACAGAAGAAACAGAAGACATCCCTATGTGCCGACAGTGTCCCTTACACAAATAAATGTGGCTTCCTCAGCTGTGGGCCTTACTGTTTACTCATGACAGCTACACTGTCTTACCTTTTCGAGTCTTCTCCACTAGCAGCTGGTCTGCTGTCTAGGGCTGTACTGTTCTCGTCCGTGCCTTCCTCAGTCTGGAGAAGAGGGTTAGTATCTGACCCAGGGATGGCTGGCCCTGCCATGCAGCCATCTGACACATCTTGAGTATCTGAGGATACCGCAGGCTGACCAGCTCCAGCAGGAAAAGGAGGTGGAAGTGGAGGTGGAGGAGGTGCAACAGTGGGAGGAGGGGGGACAACAAGCTTGCTTAGTTGGTCTGTGTCCTCAGTTTCAGAAATTACTATGGAAGGTTGCTCAGGCTCGGGTTTTTCTGCCTTCACTTCCAACCTGTTGGCTGTAGCACCTGAGGGGGAAGAAGCAGCCCCATCTGGTGCTGTTCGTGGGGCTGACTGTTTCCCGGGTTTTTTCTTGCCTCTGGGAGTCCCTGATGTGCCCAATTTGCTGGAAGTCTCCTTAGAGGCTTTGGAATGAGATGATGTGGATGAAGGAGATGGTGACGAAGAAGACTTGGAGATTGGTGCTTTTTTTGCATGAGAGGAACTAGCTAAAATAAGAAAAGAAAAAGCATTTTACAATCTTGCAACTGTATGGTTTTTACACCATTCTTTCTGCATGGATTGATGTGTGCTGGTATTAAAAAATGAGAAAAATAAGCACTTGAGACTTCCACAATCCTTTATCTATATGCTTGAGTAAATGCTGCAGTTCAAATTTCAACAAGAAGGAGTGAAAGGCACATAGTCATCATTTCAGTTTAAGAACAATAGAGATGATCAAACTTAAAAATGGGTAACAGTTTGACTCTAGCATTCTGCACCATCCTATTACAACTTGCCTAAACATAACCTAAAAAGTCCACTACTTATTCCAAATGTGTTTAGTGCCCTGTTTAAAAAAATGCTACCAGAAAGACAAAAACTGCCTGACCTTTTCTATTCTGTGCATTTTTGGTCTGAGCACTAGGCGAACATCATGATTTTCCTTATGATTTTCAATGAAGACCTCAGGACCATTATGGCTATCGGTCAATTACCTTTCACAATGTTACTACAAGTGGTGTGCTCCTAGTTAATGGCAAACAAGGGACAGCAAAACAAGATGTGCTATTAAGTCCAGCTGGGCATGTTCATAGAACAGAGGCAGAAACCACCGATCTTACTCTGCACAAATGATTTCCAGAAGCAAAGAGGCAATTAAATCCTCCTGTATATAATGGAGGTCTTACCAGTGACCAACTCAGGTAGCCTTGAAAACAGTGAAATGAGATTGTGACACGAGCTGCAGAAGCTGGCCACTGATGCTGCTGTTTAATCCTGTGATACTTACCATATTGAAGCATATATGTATAATACCCAAGTATGCAAGAGATCTCAGCTAGCCTGCATGCCTGTATGCATTCCAGCCACATTTCTGATTGCTGTGTTGGTGCACCCATCATGTGGATTAGGAGCCCCAAACTTCTGACTTTCATTTAAAAAGCAATAAAAATGACAACCATCTTAAAGCTCAGTCATTTTCATCAAAATGCATCCAGCTCAAACTCTTCTAATGTAGTAAAAACATATTCACCTCCAGAGAACAAATGAAAGCATTCTAAAGCTACACAGCAGCCTTGCAGCTAAGCTTAACCAGTAAAAGGGAAAGTTGTAACAGAAATCTCCTGAAAGGCATACTTTAGTTATAAGCATTTAAATAAAAACAACCCCCCCAGCAGATTAGGACAGGAACCAAAACACAGATACTTGCCATAATAAGCTCTCATTATAAAAATAGCTTTCACAGTAAGACTGTTCTCAGTCTCAAAGAAGATAAAAAATACTTCAAAAGACACATTATACCATTCTCTTCTGCAGCTGAGTGTTATGGTTTGCAAACATTTAAGAGTGCTGTGAGGCTTTCAATGTATTTGGAAAAATCTTCAAGGCAAATCATCTTCCCTCTTTGTGCCACAAGGTGACTGCAGAGAGCACCATACTGAATCTACTAATACTGCACTGATCATCCACACCAAGTACAAAGCATGGACTTACCAGCAAATCAAAAGCAAGCAAAGAAAAGGTTTAGGCAGCAGTTTGTAATTGCAGTGGTAGCAGATGGTGGATCCAACCTGCATATTATTTAACAGAAACCTTACTGAGTGGATGGTAGTAAGAAAGGGTTCTGGTTCTGATCCAGCAAAGCACTTCAACACAGGTTGGAGGTCAACAGAACCAGTTATATGCTTACACTTAAGAACACCATAATACAAATAAATATACAGCCACACTACAGTTATTGCTGGGAAAATGTCAAGAGGCTTTTTCATTGAAAAAACCCTTACATTATTCTCATAAACTTTCTGGACCTACAATCAGATACTTGAAAGATTTCTCCCAGGGAAAACCCTCTGTACACTTTCACATGGGTTAAAACTGTTATTGCTATTGTTGCTTTTCACTGGGCTGGCTGACAATTTTCTGTCCTGCCTCTTTTTCAATAGATTTGATTAAACGAAAAATATCATGGCTGTTATTTGCCTTTTGACACATGTCCATACCTACATTTAAGCTCCCTTCTCCCAGTTTCAACATTTCAGTTTGGAAACCTGCTGTGGTGCCCTCAGCAGAACTGCAGCTCAGTTGTTGCTCATATTCCTCTTCTTCTTCATGGGATTGGATCATTGGGCTTTGTCATGTATACACTTCTGGAGGGATCTGACAACCATCTTGTACTAACACCGTTCCAAATCAGCTCTTTTTATTAAGTATTACCCCACTTCAAATGAACACAATGTACTTTTAAATGTCAGAAATAATTAGCAGTAGAATAAGTACTAAGGGATACATGGATCCATTTTACACTTATATGGTTTCAAGCATTGCATGACATTTCAGCAAGGCTACTAAAAGACAAATCTGGAATTTGAATGCCTTTTAATTTAAGAACTCAGATAACTGAGAGCTTGCTGCCAACCACTGGTATAAACATTTCTTTATGTAATCGGTTGTTTTATTTCTGAAAGGTCTGCTGTTGTAAGGTTCTTTCACCAAAGAAGACCCGAGTTTTCCAGCTCATGTGAAACACAACAGCAAATCTTGGGTTTTCAAAATGTTTATTCTTAGAATCACCTCATGTAGTAGGGACAGTTAATACCAAATTAATGGATATTTTATGGCAAAGTTATTATTGTAACTCTAGCAGTCACGCAATGTTTTCAAACAGTCCTCTTTTGTGTGCTTCAAATACTTAACGTGCCAAAATGGACAAGCTATGAAGAGGTATACTTGGAAACAAAACTGGAGGGACTGAAGGGCTTTCAAAGACTGCCAGAGGATTGAAAACACAAGGCTTGAATAAGTTCACCAATGCATATATACAGTCCATACATCTGAATACTGCTTGTGTTCAAATTATAGTTGGAAGTTTTAATTTTGCTCATAGTCTAAATTATAACCAAACTCAAGATTGGTTCCCTAAGAACCTATAATCTTTAATCTACCATCACTTTTTTTGGTTTAAAAGTGTAGTGATAAACACATCTGCTACGTGCCTGATGAGTGACATTTTCCATTTCCAGTGCCTGATTAGAGTCACAGCAAGCCATCAACCAGCTCAGGGATGCCTGGGCATTTCTAGCAACTTAAAATTCTTTATTTTTGCAGCTAAAACTGCTACTCAACAGTATTTCAAGATGTCTTTGTGGCTTATTATTTATTTCTTAGAGATCTTGTAATCTTGTCAAAATAATTGGAATAGTTGTTTACAGCAGACAATTACAGAAATAACAAAGTAGTTTTACTTTGGGGCTATTTTTATGTTTTGTTTCAGTCACCTTTTTCCCTGCTGATTCTTCAGCAGTTCTCTGGGTCATTTTGTTGCCAGCATTCACACTTGAACGATGAATTCAACATCATATTTGATGCTCTTGGTGTTTTGCACACATTCATTAAATAGCAAAGTGATTTCTCCTCTGGGGTGCTTGCAGACAGCAGAACCAGAGCTCAGCAGGAATTATCTAAAAATATCCATGGCATGCTCTTGAGCAATGGTACTATGTATAAAGGGCAGAAATGATGGTAAGACCAAGCCAAGTACCCCCCATGCACATGCACCCGCCATAACTGGCACTGCCTATGCAGTACTCACCAGCTTCTCGATTTGCACTGTGACTTGTTGGCTTGGGTGGTGGGAGAGGAGGCTGCTTAGCAGAAGCCTTTCCCTTTTTTTTAGCATGAGGTGCTTCGTTACTCTTATGGCTGGTGGTGGTGGTGGAAGCAGCAATAACATTTTTTGGTGGTAGTGGAGCTTTTTTAGGTTTAGGCTTGGGTAGTGGTGGAGCATGGGATGCCGGCATTTCTGGGCAGGGATCAGTAGTACTCTCTATGGGTAAGAAAGTGAACAGAAGCCAACTGACACAGACATACACCACAGACATTCAACGGCAAGACTGACAACAATGACTACTTTTTGCTGCTTGAGCGCTTGGGAATCACAAAACACTTAATCTGCCTCTTCTTGAGGTATTTCAGAAAAAAAATAATTACCATCCATCTCAATCCAAGTCCTTCTCAAGGAACATTTTCGCCTGCTACTTCTTTCATTTATTCTAGACCACCAAGGATTATTCTTAACATCCAGTGTCCCAAACTAGTCTACTAGCTGTAAAGGAAACCAGGGAAATACCATTTACTCCTGTAACAATTTCCCTCAGCTTCTTTCCAGCCCTCTGAGACCAGAAGCCTATAAAGCTCAGATTCATGTAAATCTGAATGTGAACAGGGCTATTCTCTCAGCCATCAGTTCAAATATGGCTCTGCAGGTGAAATCTTCCCCTAAAGCAAACCATTCTCTTGAACTGTGACTGCTTGCCCATAGCACCTTTATTTTGGGTATTTCTACTCTGCAGGAGATGAAGCTAAATCAAATAGGGTATAATTTGCCATGGGAATGCTCTCCCCTCTTGCAAGCTCCTCGGGTACTGTAAAAAGACCACACTTACAAGAATCAACAGTTGCTTAGTCAACAGGAATTTGGACTGCATCTATATTTTGTCATGCAATAGGAATGACTCTGTAGAGTGAAAGAGGTAGCACTGAGGACCCAGTGCCCACAATGTGCATTTCAGGACACCTGACATTGGACTAGCTTCAGGCTAGATTGCATGCCCAGTAGTTGTGGAAGCACGAGTTCCTGAATGCATCTTTTGGCTTAGTTTCATCCACAAGAAAGCTGGCTTGTGTGCTCTGCAAACCAAATAAAGGTAAATGGGGATGACCAGGAAAATCACTTCAGAAGTGCACACCTAAGGTAAATTATAATGTAAATGTAGATGAGTCCTTTATAGTCAACAAAAAAATTTGCAACGTAATCACTATGGTTTTAAGACTAGTTCCCAGATGGGAATATTTACTTATCCAATTACATTAACTCTGTGCCCATTTGTTCTCAAGATTCCCACTGCCTTCCCAAATCCTTCAAAAAGAGGATATTATAAAAGCAAGAGCATACCATCAGAATCATATGGACTTTATTTGCATGTTACTAAACACTACAGTAGTTGGGGAAGAAAGGAACCAAGGAAACACTGCAAGGACTTCCAACAGCCTCTTTTATCACTCGAGAGGAAAACAATTTCTTGCAGTATGTTCCTACTAAAGCCTCATTCTTGCACACATTACACAGCCATTCCCAGATATCTTCCTTCCCATGTAAAAGATTCCCAAGAGATAAGCAGCATTTTTACATATTAATATTAGTAGATGAAAAACAAAGTGTTGGACAATGACATTTTTCATCTCAGGAACAAAGTCTTGTCAACCTTTAGCTTAAAGCTTGTTAACATGAACCTAATGCATCATCACCTGCAGTTATTAAAAGCAACATGCACACATGTGTCTTCATCAACTGAAGGAATTAACTGTCCAGTGTCTTCCTCCTTTACATCCAGCCAATTATAGACTAGTATGTTTTTGCTAATGTTTTGCAAGACCCATTGCATAGCAACCTTTTACTGCTTTCAAACATTCTTTTGAGAGTAGATTCTTGTACTGCTTCTGTTTTCAGAGGAAAGACTTCGGAAGAAAAAAAACCATACACATTGTTACATCTTGGTCTCCTTTTCTATAGCAAAAAGCATCTCCTTGTGAAATGCCACCTACCTTCATTCAAAGTTGAAAACATGATTTAATTCTGAAAAAGCAGGACATTGAAAAAATTTTAAATATGGCAAGATAAGTTTTGGTATTTTGAACATCTTATAGAACATGATGATCAGAAAGAATTTTAAGTGTAAACGATCATTTGATATAACTTTTACTTACGGATGTAGCATGCTAAAATGTTATTTACTATTAAGTAATAAATTTAAAACTTGTGTACTTAAGACACCATTAATGTGTTTCATTTCCATTCATATTATCAGAGAAAATATTAGAAAAATAATTAAAACCTAGCAAAAAGAAATACAACATTCACTACATTCT
>VYZU01042512.1:0-10735 GCA_013401355.1 Ceyx cyanopectus
TTTTCTTTCCCTACCACCTTCTATGTTCTTCAGTTTGAGTGAAAACTGAAAGAAAAATATAGAGGAAAAAAACCAAAAAAAGGTAAAAATCAGACAAAAATGAATTTTTTTATCTGGCAGTTAAAAATAAAGATATTGAACTCTCCAAGGAAACCTAAATATGTTATAAGAATCAATGTTAAGAATATCTACCAACAGCCAACTGTAATAGTTCTTCTGAAGGTTCTCCATAAAGCTGGTAATCAGATAGACTATATTTTATGTTGCTGTCTGTTGATGTTTTCAGACCCACATACCTTTTCTGAAGTTCATCTGAATTTACACTCATGTAGATGCAAGGTACCAAATGGTAGAATATGTTGGAATATGTCTTTTCTGGAGCTTATTTTGGAAATAAAAGAGTTTTAGAAAGAAATTGAAAAAAAAAAAAAAGTTTGTTTTCAAATGAAAACCAAAATACACTGGAGTCATCATTACCCTTCACACTCCTCCCACATCACCTAGCTCAGCAGAGATGTTGGTCTCTATGTCTAAAGTGACTGAAGATGACTCATGGGCTGCTTACTGTGAAGCTCCTGGAAACATCACATTCTCCAATTCAACCCTAAGCAATTAGTCTCAGATGTCTATTCAAAAGCAGAGAAATGAGTTCCTGATTCCAATTGGTGTATCTTGCTCTGTCTCACACAAGTGCTATTTTGCTTTTCAGTTATTAGACATGTGTTTTTCTAAAGCATCCCATGCTCTTTTGAGGGCACTGCTGCAACACAAGCAATTTTCCTGGCAGATCCCAAACCTTATACCTACTTCCTCCAACCTTCTTGGCTCTTCTGGTCTTTGGTGCAATGGTGTCAACTGGTGTGTTGATGTGGAGGGAGGCAGGTGGTGCCAGTGCTGACACAGGGGAGCACCTTCCTCTAGGACTCCTGCTGCTCTGCTTAAAAACCCATTGTTGCCTGATACCTACTCCCTCCAGCGAGGGTCTGATTCCACTTGCAAGAAGGAATCATGCCATCCTAACAGATGGGCTCCAGTGCAAACAGCCAAGAAAACATGTATATTCATTAAAAAAAAAAAAAAAAGAAGAAAAAAAAAAAGTGGGTACTGAGGGCATGAATACTAGCCAAAAACATCAACATATCTCCCTGACTTCTCTTGAGCATACAGATCCACGGTTAAGGGGATGTGTGGGCGCTGAGCTGAATTCATTAAAAAAAATTAAAACAAAATGCCTGGCCACATAGAAGGAAATTTCAGGGCATCAGGAAATGGGCAAGGTGCCCTGAGAGAGAGAAAAAATGAAATAGAAAAATAATATTCTGGAACAGCCCAGCCAGAAAGTGTAAGGACTTGTCTGGGGTGCTCAGCCCATGGGTTAGGTCTGAGGGCTGGGAATGGGGATAGATACAATGCCCTGTGTCCTGGACTTTTTTTTTGTTTCTTTCCCATTTCATCCTATTTCACTTTCAAATGGGTAAAGTTAAAATAAACAAACCAACCAACTAAACCAAAGACCATTTGGTATGTTATTTAGAACAGCTCCCTTGTGTCCTTCAGGTGCTAGGGGCATTAACTCTGTTGGACTTCTGAGAACTGTGAAAGGTCACAAGTCAGAAGATGAAGGAGCATAGATGGGGTTGAACTAAGAACATTAATAAAGAGATTGTGAATGCAGGTAAGAAACCCGTCTCACCTGGAAGAACTAATGGGAAACCCTTCCTAGCACCAAGAAACCTCAACAGGCCAGGCAAGACCAGGTCCAGGCATGAGAAAAGCAGGAAGGTGCAGAGGCTACTGGCATGGAAAACAACCAGAGGAATACTTTGCTTAAGGCATAAACCTTGAACACAAAATTGGTTACTGCTGATATGGAAGAAGGATCTGCTTAGGTAAAAATTCATTAATTTCTCTTACATGTTCCATCTTTACTGTCAGCAGAAGCAGCAAATAAGACTACAGTTCTCCTTCCTTTGCCAGTAACACATCAAGAATAGGAAACTCTAAACTGGGTTTTAGCCAGTCCTTTATCTCCCCAAGGGGTAAAAACACTCAGAGGCATGGTACACCTTAGAACCAGAAGACAGGGGTCTCACCTTTGCCTGTTTTGGAGCTTAGAACTGCACTTGGATTTTCTACTTCCTTGAAAACGTCAATGTTCCTGGAACAACAAGGTAGTGTGAGATGGGCCTCTGCTTTTGAAGCTGTTCCAGCTCCTACAAAACTCTTAACAAAGGAAGGCCTGCAAGCCAGATCTTTCACAGGATGGTGCTAACATAAGAGCTATGGACTTATACTCCTTAGATTAATTTATTTTTTTTTAATATAGGATTTTTTTATTTAATTGCCTTATGAAAAGCTGAACAAACTCTCTTTGAAAGAGGAAGGAATTCTTCATTACAAGAAACCATGGGCCAGTTCATAAAGTGGTAGGATCTAAATGTCCATCATTTACCTATCAATCACCCTGTGGTTTTCAAAGGCATCTAGGAGTTAATAAGAAATTTGGAGGGACATGGGATAGTGTACTGAGCTCATGAGGGTACTAAAGCTAGAAATAGCTTCTCAGTAAGATTTTCAAGTTCCTATGAGCTTAAATCAAACAGCATTAGAACCTGTGTCCTCCTGGAAACACTATGAGATACAAACACATATCAACAAACACACACCTCTAAAAATTTCAGTCTAAGAAACTTCCATAAGGTCATATTTGAAATATGTTGTGAAGGTTCTGAGCTTATATAGTTTCTCTAACTTCACCAAAAATCTGTTGACTTCTTCAAGTCTTTGATCTTTAACCTGTGTGTAGCAACATCAGTGATTTGTTCTTTCCTCTCAACAAGCCCAAAGTCTACATGGTGCCAGAACTTAATGCTCTCTTCCTGCTGTGCAGCAGTTGTTTATTATTATTATTATTATTATTATTACTATTATTATTGTCATTCATCCTCCTCTCATCTTTTCCTGCCCTCCTCTAACTTATCCTAAATAATAATAATAATAATAATAATGATAATGAAAAAAAATAAATTTGGATTCTGCCCTTTCTAATTACAAATCACCACCTGTGGTAAAATTATTGAAAAACAGATGAGCATTTCATTCCAGCAATAGCCTTAAAACAAGCAGCAGTTCCAACTGCCAGTGTGATGTATAGACACAGCGCAGGGCAGATGAGGGATTAATTAGGTCTGTCCCTGCACATTGCCAGGGGAGCACTTCTGTAGAGGTGATTGAAAACCAGAAAGAGTGGCATTAGTCTTCATTGTTGGTTAAAGGCAACAAAAATAAAGATGCAATTGAGTTGACAAAGCTTCCAGGTATGTGGCTGAGTCATTTGGAGGTGTCAAAATGATCAAAACATAATTAATTAGCTAAAGTGCTATATTTAATTCCTCAACTTTAATGAAGATTTCTGCAGCTGAAAACAAACGACGACACTGTTTGTTTCTGAAGGGAAGGGGTGGAGAGCGCTAAGGGGATGACGCCAAAGTTTAATGGCACCTTTATAATCAAGCCTGTGTTCTTTATCTTATTGTCATTTTCTCTACAGACATAGAAACCCAGTGCCATTTTATGCATTCATATTACGATGGCAATTTAGAGCCCAGAAGTAACTGGGAAACTAAATGCTTATTATTTTCAAGGAATAAAACAGGATACAGACAAGCAACCTTTAATATTTCTTAATAACAGTCTCCAGGGTTGACACTGTAAAGACACAGAAGACCTAAGTGCCAGGTAATCTCAATCTGTATCTCAGAAATTCAATAAAGCTTATTCCAAAGTGGGAAAAGCACATCTATTTATTTATTTATTTGTGAGTAAAGAGTAAAATCTGAATTTAGTTCCCAGTTCTGTTATTGTCTGTGAGACTCTGGACAACCCCAGCCTTGGATTTTAGACTGAGATATGCCTGAAACTATCCTGGGCTGCAAGAGGATTCTTTCTGTTTGTCTTTATCACTTTCCATTACAATGCACCCTCATCCTAACACATACTTGGACCTTCAGAGATTCATCCCTTAATGGTCCGTGGCCTATGTCTGATGCTACCACATTAAAGTGGACACAAATTGCTCTGGAATAAACATGCCCCCATCCCACTCACACTCAAACACAGTCACACACACACACTATGATGGACTTCTGCACTTCTCAAACTGAATGATGCTTCTTCTAAGATACTATATTTTTTGCAGCCAGTCCATTCATGCTGGTGTTGATAGCTACATGAAGTGGGTCACACATGGGAAGCAGGATCAAGATCCTTTCCTCATTTTAAAATGGCTCCTCTCCCAGTGGTCTATGGCTGGGATAAACTGTGCTATATCTGCACAGCATCACTCTGCTCAGAAACTTATTTCTGCTGCAGGCATCTCCAACCTTGTATAAACCAGAAGATGCTTTCTCCCACAAAGGAATTTACTGGATTAAATGGAAGTCAAGGTCTTAGCAAGATGGACGGTTAATGCATTGTTTCAGCTACAATGCAAAATGTAAGCAATTTTTCTGCTCTTACTCGACAGCTGTTAGCTCTACCATAAGCTGTTAAAACTCCCTCGTTATTCTATGCAGCCAGGCCAGGCCTATTTCCTGAGCAGTTGTCATCTCCTTAATATATTACAACATTACAAACTTTATTAGTGTATTTTCAGTGCCTTTTTATTTTTTATTAGCTAATGGGCTGCTTTCGTGCACCGTATTTTCTTAGTCTTTCAGAGCTCAGCCTATAAAATGACCAAACGTGATCCCATCTGGAAGCCATTAAAGATCAATAGAGATGGAATCCGAAGAAGAAAGAAAAAAAAAAAGGAAAAAAAAAAAAAAAAAAAAAGGAGAAAAATCTACTATCAGAACAACTATGAACAAAAACCTGTCAGCTTCTGTTTTCAAATCCAGGTATGCTAAAGCACATCACACTTCCAACGTGACAAAATGTACCATGGCCTTGTTAACAACAGGAACAACTAATCTAGTTTAAAGGAATCATAAATATGATTAAAGCCCACAGTTTCCTTGGTTCTTTGGGAAAATGGAAACCTTTTGAGCACACTTATTCTTCTGCATGCTGGGCTCTTTATGGGGCATCAGCTAAGAGGACAACTGCTTCTGTGCCTGAAATATGAGTTATCATGACATGTCCCACTGTAGCTTTCATGTCTATGGTAAAACATCTGCAGACATTAACATGTCAATATTGTGTCCATTAAGAGGAATCTTCATTATGATATGCAGGCTACATCAGCTGAACTTGTAAAGCCCTATATGGCCCCAAAGAATAGTAACTCTGCATCTTTAGTACTTTGGCAAATATGCATCTCTGCAAAGGTTTTGAAGTTCTTCTGAACCAGATGAAGTGCTTGACTCCACGGGGGCTGCCAAGGCAGTCACCATACAAAAAGAGAGGGAGGATTTGGGATGCAGGAGCAGAAGAGTTTGTGAATGTGAGCCCTCCATGTGCTCATCCCTGACCCAGTGCAGAAGACAGCTTTGAGCATGGCACCCAGACATGGGCATGTGCTCAGGGATGGCCTTTGCCTGTGGCATGGGCACTGGTTCACCCAATGTGACAAAGGCTGTGTTTCTTCTGGTCATGTCACAATAGCTGGTGCCTGGGGACTTTAGACAGTGAAAACAGAGGCAACCACACTTACCTGCACTGTGCTAGCTCAGATGTCTACAGTGTAGACAGCTATGTCTATATTACTTTACAGCCACAGAGAGAAGACGACATTTCCAGGGCTTGACCCATCTGACCTGCTTTAGAAACATACCTCAGTATGAGATGAACTGCATCCCAGCAGGACCTTTTTCCTTCCTACATCTCTGAAGGTAATTCAGAAGGCTAGTTCAGCTACAAAAGCCAGCTCTGGTGACACCCCCCCTGGACCTGTTTGGTCAGAGGTTACAGCAGTACTAGTAAACTAAATGCTTCTAGGTCCTAAGCCAATGGTCACCATCTAGCTCTGACTGCACAATTAAATTCTCTTAATCTCCAAAGGAGAGTGTTTTCCTCCAAACTGCCTATTAAGACTGGTGTTTGGGCAGAGACCATAGGCCTAAATCTGTTCCTTGCTATTAGAGCTTTGAGTCTTTGTAGGCCCTAAGAAATTTTCACAGAGTTAGCACTCACCCTCTTGCAGAAATGCTTGTTCTAGTAAGTTTTCTTTCAGTGAGGACTGCAGGGAGACATAGAGTAATTCATTTCAGCCTTGAGAAGTGAAGACTCTGGGGGATCTTATCTTTGTGTGTAGCTACACAATATGGGGAAATAAATCAGACAGAGCCAGATTAGAGGTAACCAGTGAAAAGACACAAGGCAATAGACACAAATTGAAGAACAGAAAATTCTGCTTATACATTTAGGAAACCCCTTGTTACTGTCAGAGTGACAGAGCACTGGAACAGCTTGCCCAGAGAGGTTTGTGGAGTATCCACCCTTGGAGATATTTGTAGGCAAACTAGACACAGTCTTAGGAAACTTGCTTCTAGCTGATCCTGCTCTGAGCAGGGGAGATGCCCTTGATGATCTCCAGATGTCCCTTCCCACCCCAGATTCTAATTGTGTGATTTTTTTCTCGAGTGACAAAAAGGATGCAACATCCTAAGGCTGTGCTTGTTATTGTGCTGAAGGACTGTCTGAGGCAGCTTTCTGCCTGCTATCACTGCTGGAGCAGTTCAGATTCACAGGAGATAGCATTTTGGCCATGCAAAGTATGCAAATAACTATAGCTCTGTGTTTGAGGGATGTACCCAAAAGACAGCTCTGGTCCCAGGCACTCAGGAGTACTTAAGTGCTTCTTACAAAACAAAGCAGGTATGATGACAATCAGAGTCCAAGCATCTTGGTGTATTCACTAGAGAACCTTGTTAAAGCTGAGAGATTTGGTTTATGTCTCTGTTCTGACTTCATGAAAGAAGACATCTGCATCTAGGATCCCAACATCCTAAATGTGGGTTGTAGGAAGCAGAACAACATTAAGATAATACCTTTTTTTTTTTTTAATAGAAGCTCTTAAGTTTTATTGAAAAATGTTTAAAAAGAAATACAAACAATTTACATTTAAAATGTATCTTTAGATTTACTTGATAAAAGTTGAGGTTTTTTTGTCCCCTTGGTTCCATGGCAAATATGAAAAACTAGATTTAAAAGAGCCCTGCTCTTGAGTACTAACCTTAGGAATGTTCATGCTGCTGCTATTCATATTGTTCCTCTTTTACTGACAGCTATGGGGACACCTTTCAGTAGTGTTAGGTCTACTTTAGGAAAAAAAGAAACAAATCCAACAGAATGCAACACTTTTCCTCAGGGTTTTGATGCACCTGCAAGTTTTAAAGAAAATTTCACTCTGAAAATCTGTCTTTTAAACATTTTGAAAAATAATAATGATAGTGACAACGACAATACTAATAAGAGAAAGAAACCTTAATATTATACACACAATTTGGTATTTACGTGAAAAGGATCTTTTCTGTTAAGCTATTGCTAGTGAAAAAAACAAACAAACAAAAAGGAGGTCTAAATAACTACCCTTCAAGATTTTACTCTTCAAGATTTAGCCTTGTCTTCACTGGACACAGAAGTTAACTTAGAGATAAGACATTTTGAGGTGAATAAGAGAGACATAGTGTGTATTATAAATTGTGATACACGTCCAGGAAGAACCAGAGCTTCAAGGCACACAATGAGGCAGAAATATATTCAACAATAGGAAAGAAAAGCAGAAGGTTCATACTCTGGTACCAAGGCAATGGGCACTTTAGACAGGAAAAGCAGATCACTGTTAGATTTTGCTGCAGACTGCTTGATAGCTGGGGTCACCAAACTGTGCAAGTAAAAGGAAGCATTTGAGAGCATTTGTGCTTTGCCAGCACTAGGAGAAGCAACACACAGTTTAAAAATACTGCCCCTCGATGGGAGAAAATGTATTTCTATTAAGGGACCAGAATTGCGCTACGCCTGTTGGAATTTTTGCTTGTGCACAGGAATTTAGCTCCAGGTTCATGTCTGTCACTAAAATTGACAACTGCCTATGGCTCTCTACAATTGAAACGTAGATCTTAAATTTCACATCATTATCCAAATAAAATATATCTGCCAAGGGGGACTGGTATTACACAGTTAGAGAACTGTGATACCAGTTGTCTGATTAACATATTGAGAGGAATATAAGAATTTCTCACCTATTTTCCAGAGGGAGACTAACTGGGGAGCTTGTGGTAAAGAGTCTAATTGAACATCCTCCCTCTGCTAACTACGTAGATGCCCAGAAATATGTCTGCTCTATGCAAGCAAGTTTTCCCTCTGCATATTACAGTTGCTTTTTAGGACAGTAGGAGGAAAATCATTAATATTTTTTTTTCTTTTTGCACCTCTTTTAGTAAAAAGAAAAAGTTATCCAAATTTTCATCTTGAAAAGTGCATGAATTTCCATAGAAAGCTTTCTTATGCCTGCAAAAAGTAGCACATTGAAAGAGACTGTGTCCTAGAGAGGCCGCTTTTGGAAGCAAGATCTTTTGCACTAGATCTCAATGAAGCAGAGATCAGAGGAAATCTGGTCAAGCTTCACTCACACCCTGAAATATTAATAGCTGAGACAGATGTGAATTTAAACATTACAGGCAGAGTCCAGTTCCGAACTGGATCCACATTTCACCTGTGACTGAGGTCAGGATTCATCAAAGCAGCTGGCCACCAAGGATACTCAAAAACAAATCTGCATCTGAAGTTCTTTCAGGTTCTGTGACTGAAACATTCGTGATATATCAGAGAGATCCTCTTTCATCTCTTTTGTTTTGCCAGGGCTTAAGAAATACAAAACTGGGACTGAGGGCTCAGACACAGAACAGAGTGTTGCTCTAAGTCAGCTGAGCCACAGTAGGAGTTTCTGTGCACATTCTTAGCCCATGACATATGTGAGCTAATGAGAATCACGTTACTTTCCAGTGAAATAAGTTTAAGCTGGCACAAATTACCTGCACAATTGACACAGATGAAGAACATGCTTATGGCCAGTTGACACCAATAAATGCTTGTGCCATCCCCTGTATCTCACCCCTCAGCCAAATGGACCCATTCCAAGTTTATTCTTTAAATGGTAGTAAATAGAATTTGACCCATACGTCTCTGCAGGTACAACTCAACTACTTGCAGCCATCTAAAAATTGGAGGCTTCCACAAAATTACTGCAGCCAATAGGCCAAAAATAAGAGATTGAAAACTGGAAAAAGTCCAAGAAATGCTGCTAACCCAGTTACAGAGCTGGATCATGCAAAGAAGTGTGAATAGATGCTGAGGAACTGTGTTGAACTGTGTTTAAGAATGCGAAAAAGGGACAGTATCAAAAAAAACTTACTAAAATTCAGAAAACTGCATTCATCACATTCCCTTCATCCACTATGTGGGTGTTTGAGTGCTTTTCTTGTTGGATGGACCATTCCTGAGGTTGAAGGAGGTGATGTGTGAAAGTCAACCATTTATCTTGTATCCATTTTTTTTTTTTTGCCCCCCCAGAATGTTATTCCATAGAGTTCTTTCAAGGAGTTCCATGAAAAGGCAAAAGGCAGCTTTCTTGGAGTCTAGTGCCATGATCATGTTTCTTGCCTGGATCTTTCTTGCCAGGATCCTGAACTCCAGTACTGAATGTCTGTTGCAGACAAGCCTGCTCCCAGCTTTCCCATTCCCTTGCATGCTTGTAAACATGAGGACAGTGCCTCCCCTCAATAGCTCTTTAAAGTCAGGAAATTATCCTCCAATGCACTCAGAAACTTTCTGCACTGCTTGATCCTTGCTGTGTTGCTCTTCCAGCAGATATTTGAAAGTGAGGCATTTGTTTTGTAGATCATAAAGAAACTTTAAATGCCTGTTTTTTTGCTGGTGAGTTAACAAGTACTATCCTTAGACTGCTAAAACTGGGTGCAGTAATATTCAGGTTACATGGGCCTTCCAAATCCCTACCTTTACACATCACTAGCAAACCCTCCATTCAGCTTGTTTTGATAAGAATGAAATATATAATTATGAGGAAGGACAGACCCTAGATGTCAGGGATTCCCTGATTTGTTTGAATGATACTGCTCTAAACAGAACAGCTAAAAAAATACTTAGGGATCAGAAAAGAGAAAGCAGCTTGATGATAATGCCTAATATCTGACTGTATGAGGTAGGTTGAGTAAGCTTTAGACAAGAAATCACAGGAACAGATTGGGTAATGAAGGAACTAGCCTTGCCTTTGTATACTGTGTTGAGAAGTCCACCATGGTCCATTTACACTGACTCTGAGGGGTGTTACAAACTGGACATAATGCAGAGAAAAGTCTTACTGGGGTAATTAAGAAGCTCATTTAGCTATTTGTCTTCAAAGAAGATTGCAAGGATTATAATTTAGTATCTGTGTTTCTCAAATAAAATATCGTATATTAAGTAAATTATTTATTTAACAGAGAAAAATACTAGAGGGTTCAGGTAGTAAGATGCTAAAGTTAGACAAGGGAAAACCAAAAAGAGATCACTAATACTTATCACTGCCCAGACATGACAGCAAACATCAAAAAGGTGGCATAAAAGCCTCTAGTTTTGATATTTTCTTATAAAGAAAGACTAGCTTACCAAGGGATTTGGTTTAGCCAGGAATGGATAATTAGCTCAAAACAGATGTTAATAGGTAGAACTTTATCACCTGTTTTACACAGAAAATTAGATTAAACAATCAAATGTTTGGGTTTGTTTTTTTTCC
>VYZU01042512.1:11776-25695 GCA_013401355.1 Ceyx cyanopectus
AGGCAGGGGGGTTGGACTAGATGATCTTCTAGGTCCCTTACAGCCCCTAATATCTGTGATTCCGTGATTCTGTGAAAAGGTAAAACTCAGTGGGTTAAGATAAGGATAGTTTAAGAGAACAACACAGAGAAGAAACAACAGTAATAATGACAATGCTAATTAAAGAATAGATAAAGGAAGTGATATACAATGAAACTACTCACTGCCTGTAATGAGGATATGACATCAGTATGGTATTGAATATTCCTTGGCTAGTTGGGTCATCTGTCCTGTCTGTTAATAATTAAATGTTGGAAAAGACCTCTAAGATCATCAAGTCCAACCATCAACCCAACATTATCATGATTACTAAACCATGTCCTGAAGTGCCATGTTTACATGTTTTTTTAACACCTCCAGGGATGATGACTTTACCATTTCCCTGGCCAGCTCATTCCAGTGCCTCACTACTCTTTGTTTGCAAAGGAGAGACATTGGAAAACAGTAAAATTTGCCATTAAAAATCTCCTGTAAAGAGCTTCTTGTGTCCTGCAGAAGGCTGTAATTTCTCTGGGAAAGGGAATGTCTCTTAATATATACCTAGGCAGCACCTATCACCATATTTCCCGAAACCTCTCAAAGCTTGAAATTAAACACAATTCCTCACTTCTAATGGTGCCAGAAGCCCTAGAGAGGCCCTCATTTTGTTTTAACTTGCTTACTTTCCACTGAAAGATTGGATTTCAGGCACACCATCCACACTTGAATGAGGATGAGAATGTTGTGCAGGTTGGTGAGTTTAATAGGGTGGTGCATTCTGCACATTAATGCTTCAAAATGATGCTTTGGGTTTCTGTTGGCCATTTGGATCTCATTTTTTTAAGCCTTGTTAGAAAAAGTAAAAGAGAAAAGGTAGAAATAAAAAAATGGCAAAGAACAAAGAGACAAAATGTTCAGTCATACTGAGCCCCTTTTTTGAGAATTTAGTATCAGAAAGAGTCATTTCCAGTCACAGGCAAAGCAAATGCTGAGTCATTATCAGATCTTGATTCACTACCATTTATCTTCTGCACCAGAATAAGTTGACTTTGGTTGGACATGCACAGTGTCAAAATGCTTAACAAATTATTCTAGTCTTTTTTATCTCTTCAACAGCTTTTTGGTCTTTCAACAGCTCATTCAGTAGAAAAGAATCAGGATTTTTTTTTCCATCTGTTGTAAAAGAGAATTTTTTTCAACCTGAAAATTATTTCAGGCTTAGTAGAGGCACAGAGGCTGTGCTTTCAGTGTGCCAATATTTGGTATTCTCCCCCCATTCTTTTGGGTGCTTTACAGCAGGCTCGTTTTATTTTATTTTATTTTGACTACAGAATGGAATCACTGAATATGGGCTTAAAAATAGCAATGAAGTTATGTAGTTTATAGAGCAGAGAGTCATAATGTATAGCATGTAACAAAAATATGTGGTAGCATACAAACATCCATCTCTTATAAAGGAAAAAAATTATATCCTGAAAAATGTGAATTTTGTGTTACAGCACAGGCCATCAGTGTACCAAGACCAGAAAGTAAGGGTCAGGTTAATCTATTTTTAGGTATTTTTAGAGGTATCTCCAATGTATGTTTGCATCTTCTATGTCTGAGTGAACTACCACAGATTCCAACTGCATTTAAAAGAGAAAACGAGGTTGCAACCATGCTTCATATGAAAGTAAATATCTAAAATATATTTGGATGGTTTTTTTATGCACTGTCTTTCAGTCCTGTATGATAAAAACTTCTAGAGCATGTGCAGAAATGTAGCATAGCAGCACAAAAAGCCTTACATTTGTACATCCTGATGAATGAATGAGCCCCACTGATATTGTGATCTGTGAATAAAATGGAAACTCATAAATGCCAGAATCAGCAGTTACATTTGCCAGCATAAAAACAAAGCTTCCCTGGTATGATGCTGTTATGGCCCATTCCCCTCCAGGTCTGCCCAGTCTCTGAGGCATTGCTATGACATTTCAGCACAGACCAGTGCATTTTAGGCATTGAACTTTCCCAGGAAAATAGGCAGCACCTCATTGCCCTCCACAGGGTCTCATTAGGGGTTAATTGCAGATTTATGGCATTATGGCACATACAGGTGAAAAATATTCCATACTTTAATGTTCCACTATTTATAGCCCTGGTGATATTTTTTTCTGAGGGTTTTTAGATCTCATCTTGAAAAGATCAGCCAGAGAGTGGAGGAAAACTCCTTATGAATGACATGAGCACTCATGCCTGTCAGAGCAAGCAGACTACAAATGATTCACAGGAAGAAAAGCATTTATTCCTTCTGGTTGGCAAATATTGAATGTTTCATTTTAATCTTTTATTTTGAGAAACCAAGATCAGTGTGTGAATGAAGTGTGAGCAGCAAATAAACCCACAGTGTTTGTTGCTTTCTCCTGATTCCCTTATGTAATCCAGACTTCTGGAAGTTGGCTCCCATTGAAATTCCAGGTGAAAAATATCCTGCAACTACTCTACCTCTTACTTTAAAATGAAAATGAATTTGCTGTTAGGGGTCAAACTGCTTATCCCAGCTAGAGGACACTTTTTCTTAGAAGTTGTTCCTCTAAGCCAGGTCCTCAGCTGGTATAAATCTGAACAGCTCTGTTTAAATTAATAGAGTTACACAGATTTACATGATCCAGCTGCTTGATTTCAGCTAAACGCCTCCTGTCAGAAGGCAATTTTTGGTATAAGGGTATAAATCCTTGACCCACAGTGAGTCAAGTAGAGAAAAATCAATAACCTCTTTTTTTTTTTTTTTTTCATTTCATGTACCAGGAAGGAGTAAAAAAAACCCCAACAAACAAAAAAAACTCAAAAGAGATCTGCAATTAAATCTAAAGAATCCACAAGGAGGTTTACAAAAAGAAATAAGTGAGAGGGATAGAAAGAGAAACAGAGCAGATATTGAAACAGTGTGCCCTATTTGCTGAATGCAGCCTTTGTGAAGACTGATGGGTCAGAAAAAAAACCTGGAAGCTGCAGTGTTCTGCTTATCCAAAAATAAAATATTGCATAGGTCAAGCAAGCACAATGCAATCCTCCCTCCCTTTCACTGTATCTCAGCCCTGACCTGAAAAGACAACTCTCTAATGTGCTGAAAGCCTTTCAGGTTCCTATTCCAGCCAGGGACTGACAGCTTTCCTGAGCTATGCCAGAAATAAGATAGATTTACAAAAATTAATCAAGATCCAATTTATCAAGAGTGTGAGCACATGTGTAACTCCTTGCTAGGCACTCACTTATATAGCTTGATAAATTAGTCTGAATAAAAAAAATTAAAAAATAAAAAATATCCCAAACCAAGAGAACAAATCTTATGGAAGAAACTTTCCAGTCGCATTATGTAGAAATGTACCCAAATTTAATTTGAAACATTTTTATCCTTTTCTTCCCCTTTTATTCTGGTATAAAAATTGGTAAAATTGCTCCTTCAAAAGTAGGGGGGAAAAAAGTCAAACTGAAGTTTAAAGCCACTGACAATCAACACAGTCCTCACTTTATTAAGGAAGATATATGTGTATATGTCTATTCAGGGAAAGAGCAAAATTTAGAGCCTAACTGGGCCATTTGTAACTTGTAAAGAATTTCTGAGTAATTTATAACCTTATGATGGCAAATATTGCATTGCTCAGGAAAGCTTGCTGAGACCATCACACTCATTTCTCTTAGATCAGTTTACAGTTATCNCAAAAATTAATCAAGATCCAATTTATCAAGAGTGTGAGCACATGTGTAACTCCTTGCTAGGCACTCACTTATATAGCTTGATAAATTAGTCTGAATAAAAAAAATTAAAAAATAAAAAATATCCCAAACCAAGAGAACAAATCTTATGGAAGAAACTTTCCAGTCGCATTATGTAGAAATGTACCCAAATTTAATTTGAAACATTTTTATCCTTTTCTTCCCCTTTTATTCTGGTATAAAAATTGGTAAAATTGCTCCTTCAAAAGTAGGGGGGAAAAAAGTCAAACTGAAGTTTAAAGCCACTGACAATCAACACAGTCCTCACTTTATTAAGGAAGATATATGTGTATATGTCTATTCAGGGAAAGAGCAAAATTTAGAGCCTAACTGGGCCATTTGTAACTTGTAAAGAATTTCTGAGTAATTTATAACCTTATGATGGCAAATATTGCATTGCTCAGGAAAGCTTGCTGAGACCATCACACTCATTTCTCTTAGATCAGTTTACAGTTATCTTACCAGAACACATGGTTATTCATTCTTTCTTGTCTGATCAAACTCAGTTTCAATCTGACCTTCGAAAGAAGAGGCTAATATCCCTTTCATTCAGGACTGTAAACCCCCCAATCTTTCAGAAAACTGACAAGCAGAGACAATGCTACCAACAGGTGAATCTCAAAAGTTTCAGAACTAGTTTTTGGGTAAAAGTTCAAAAATACAGGACTCATATAAAAATTAGGGACAAACCCACCTATGAGTTTAATGCTGCCAATATATCTCTTAGTATAGGGATGAACTGTGCAAAAAGGGACATGGCTGATATTATCTCAACTATCTGAGGTGTTCTTTTGGATTTGAAAATTGATCCATTGAGTCATACAAGGGCCTGAGGTGTTTACTAATTTATAGTACTTGTGTACTTTCTGTTCTGATTTTGACAAGAAACAAGCATGAAGACATAAAGTACCTAAAAATAAACTAGTTTTTCACTCTGTTCTACTGAAGAACACCGGCAAAAAAATCAGCAGTGCTGTTGAAGCAATTTCTAGAATTTATTTAGTTTTCTTTGGATCAGCTTCAAAAAGATCATGCATTTGTATCAGTTCTTCTTCCACTAGGATAAGCTGGAATATCCTTACACAGACTGGAAGAAAGACCAAAAAAAAATCAACACCTTTCTTGGTATTTTTGGTTTAGTTGCATGAGATGACCCTTTTCTTCTTGGTAACATGGATGCCTCATCCAATGTGTGCTATGGCTCCAGGGTATATTTGCACATTCTTAATCTGCTGGTGTTTTGCAATAGACTATTGCTATGGTCAATGTTGCTGCTGGAGTAAAGCTGGAGAGAAGCCAAGGCACAGCTCAACAATTAGGAAAGTGTGTGCTGTGCCTCATTTCCCCACATTAATGTTATATAGTGCATCCATTCATAGTGCTCCTCTACCCTTCATTCTGCTCCATTTCCTACCAGTTGCTGTCTTGACATGGTGACAGCAACACTGGTCAGTAAGAGAAGACCTTCAGAAGTTGTAAACCACTGGAGAACCTGAGTACTATCAGTTACAAAAGCCATTTCTAGTGTTTTGCTGGGAAAAATTTTATATCATCTTGATTTTTCCTCTTGCCTAGGTAATCAGAAACAAATCGAACAAAATCCCCAAACAAATAAACCAAAAACAAAACAAACAAAACAAAAAACCAACAAAACAACCCAAACAATCCACAAAGAAAATGACAAACAAAAAAGACAAATGCTGTTAAAAACCTATAATTACCAGGCAGAAGTCCTTATAGAATCATAGAATGTATAGGGCCAGAAGAGACCTCCAAAGGTCACCTAGTGCTGCCCCCCCTGCAGTGAGCAGGGACACCTTCAACTAGAACAGGTTGCTCAGAGCCTTGGCCAACCTCACCTTGAATAACTCCAGAGATGGTGCCTCAACCACCTCCCTGGGGAGCCTGTGCCACTGATCCACCACCCTCAAGGTAAAGTAGATCATTATATTGTGATTGAAATCATACGTGATGATACATCTATTTACACAATGAAATACTGGTACCTGAAAAGCAAATCAGGATGGAAAATTAACAGAGGGTGCTGGATGCAATGTCAGAGGGAACAGATGCTTCCCAAGCCTGACACTTCTTTTTCCTAAGAAAGCACCAGGTTTGGGGATGCAGTTTAAAAAGTTGCTCAGTAATTGAAAAAAGTAAAATATTTGGGGAATACTGATTCTGGGCATTGGAAAAACTGGGCTCAGAGTGTACAAGCTGCCTTCTCTATACATTTCTAAGTCTGTGTTGAGTAGTAAACCCCCAAACACTCACCAGTTTTCACTCAGCTTCCTAAGACATTTCTGCAAGCTGAAAAGCAAAGAATACAAAAGGCAATCTAAAATACTAAAGAACATAAACCCTCATTTTATTTTGTCTGAGCATCCCAACTTCCTTAATGTATATATTTTCTGTTTCTTTGGACAGAAGTTGACTTTTTTTTTTTTTTTCTGCTGCCTCACACCCTGCATTGTTGTCTTTAAAAAAATCAGTAACAAATCCACTGGCCAAACCACCTATTTAAATGTTTAAATTAATTACCATAAAATATCTGATTCACTTCTCTATGGAAGAGAAAGGAAAAAGGATTTTTCTTCCTTGAGCTTGTGAATATGAAACTTGCATCCTGCAGCTATGGAGAGTGGCCCAGAGACAGTCCAGCAACAAGGCGAGTGTTCCATAATCTTTTGTTCCACAATCACTTAAATAGGGAATATTGTATCTGTGCTTTTTTCCAAGTAGGTAGAAACTACAAAAAAAGGAAAGCATAGCAAATACAACGCAATGCAGGAATAAAAATAATATGTATTTTTTTAAAAAAACAACAAAACAAAACCATGGTTAAAACTTCAAGGGCACAAAATGATATATTCCAAGATCTCTCTGACACCTCCAATTGCCCCAGAAAACAAAAAGCACCCATTCACAAAGGCTGGAAACTCTTTGGATCTGGTCCTGCTCCTAATGACAGAAGTTTCTCTCCTCTGACCGCACAGGATGGGGCCCCTTCATTATCTTTCAACCAGCCGATAATTAGCAACTTTTGTAACAATCATGTCAGATGAGCAGCCTGGGGAAGGGAAAGGAATCTATTATGTGGCCAGGGCCTTCCGTCTGCCCGATCTTTTAAGCAGATTGAAGTGGGGCGGCCGTCGCGCACAACCGCCCCAGGTAAACCGGCGCGGGGCTCCTGGGGGTTATCAAACCGGCCAGGGCTTTCAGGCAGAGCAAAGCCTTCCGCCGGGGAAGGTCCTCCCAAGTGCTGGCACCACATCTCCAGGATTATCCCCACCGCACTAACATATCATCTGGCTTTAAACTTCAACCCCTCTGGCAAAGTGTATACTCAAAATGCTGCTCCCCCCCTCCCTCTCTCCTCCCCAGACCTCCTTATCCTTTAGTCCCTTCTTCCCATGTTCCCTGTGCCACGGGCTGCGGCCGGCACCACTGCCAAGCACCGGGCTGGATTAGCTGCAAGCCAATAGCTGGGGGTCAGGATTAAGAGGCCAGCATGCACTTTAATGCAAGCTGCCTATAATTAATGGCATTATTAATAGCTTGACTGAAAAATTCATTAAAAAATCCATTAAAAATAAATACCCTTTTACAAAAGGCATTGCCTTGGGTAAGAAAAACAGAAAAAAAGATAAAGGAAAATTGATTGGTGGTTTTCAGTTCACAGAAAGACAGACCATAGTTCAAGCTGATTAAAATTGAACATTTTAGATTAAGCACCCTTGCCAAAATATTCTCCGTAGTTACCCAATATGAAAATATTATGAGATGTTACGCTTTACATTTTTTATATGTGTGAAGGTTTCAGCATAAGACACATCCACCAAGTGTGCATGCTCTCAAATGTGCACAGGTATATGGGCCCTTGCTTATACTTGTAGGTAACTTCATTCCCAAGATATTTTTTCTCCCTCAGGAGCAGCAGGACTCCTGCATCAGAGGTTAACTGTAAGAGATAAACTCTGAGACTCCACTACAGAGAGTGCTTTCAATTGCTGCAGAGCTCTCCACCAGCAGGTAACTTTTCCTCTCCCTTGGCAGGCCTAACAGTTGGTTAAAGAAAAAATTTAAACAAAGAAAAAGAAAAAAAAAAACACACACAAAAAAAACCCCAAACAAAATAAACCCACATAAAATGGGTGTCCTTTTGGTGCAGGTGTGTGCTTCCCTTCTGATTCCACTTCCCAGTGCTCAACAGCATTTTGAGCACACAGGTCAGGGGAGAAAAAAAAACCCAACCAAGCAACAAACTGATTCTCATTTATACAAAGGCCTCTTGACACCTCTCTGGTAGTGAAAAAACAACAACCATGAGTGTGAGCAAAAACATGTTACCAGTTTTAAACTCCCCCTTATTCTGCTTGAGTCTGTAGAGCAGACTTAGACACCAAAAGAGGGTCAGACCCAGAAGGGGCCTCGAACTTTGCTTCTGAATCCTTTTTCTCCAAAATGAATCTTAGAAACTTTTGGGTAGGAATGCAAAATAACAGTAATCCTGCATTATTTTTCTTACCACCAATACTGAAATCTTTAATCCTGTCTGTAGTTCAAAGGCAGACGCTGATTTATAACTCAGTAGGTGAAGATTGTGCTTGGACAACAACAAAGGCAATTTTTAAACCACTAGTTTCTCTGTCTTTTTATAAACTCCACATTATTTACTCTATTTAAACAAGAAGGATAATGTGAGAAGGATTATATCCAATTTAGGGTCCAAATAATGATTGACAGTCACCTAAACCAGATGCTGAATTGGAAAAGCAACTCTGTCAGAATAACCTTCTTAGCCCCCAAGAACCACAACTTTATTTAAAATTTCCAAATCATCAAAAGGTATAGCAGGATACCTCTTCTTCTCTCTAAACAACAGCCGGTTAAGGTTGTAAACCCAATTACTGCTGCTTCTGCCAACCTTGCTGATGCTCACAGCTTCACTGCTCCGCAGTTGGCATTACCTCTGCCAGCCGATAACACAAAAGGTTCACTTTCCATCACTGTTACGCTAAAGATACAGAGGATGACTCATGTTAGTGTCTCAGTTGCTGTTGCTATCTGTTGGATACCCAGTGCAGAGTATCAGTGAACTCTCTCACACTTCATCCCAGGAAGGCAGAAACGTTACTCCTTGGCTCCACGTTCCTTCTTGGCTCCTTGTGTTGCCAGCTGTTACGTTTAATGGCCATCAAACTGTTTGTGCCTCTGAATTAAAAGTCTCCTGGAGGCTATGTTAGATCCTGCCTTTTCTCTTGAGAAACATAGCAATTCTGTGCCTAGATCACCCTTGTTTTGTCTAATGAATATGGCCAAATTGTTTTCCAGGCTGCGGCAATGGTTTTTTTTGCCCTTAACTACACCTAACAAGCAGTAAAAAATTCATTCCAGGACTAAACTTTCCCAGAAGATATTGTAACAGAGAAATGTTGTAAGAGCCCATAGCTGGTCTACTGTGTTGTTGAGTCACTCTGGCTCTTTGATCAATGTTGTTATTTTACAGTATTAGAGAAATGTGAGGACAGCATCGAATTGGGACTGTGAAAAATTCTGCCCCCCCTCAACCCAATTGTATTTTTAACATTATTGGATCCATTAGGTGGAACATCAGGTGGAATCTCTCAGTTCTGCGTGCTCAGGACCTATGGACATGGTCCTGACCCCTAAGCAAAAGAAATCAGAACACTTCCCATGTT
This sequence comes from Ceyx cyanopectus, assembly GCA_013401355.1. Classification (NCBI taxonomy): domain Eukaryota; kingdom Metazoa; phylum Chordata; class Aves; order Coraciiformes; family Alcedinidae; genus Ceyx; species Ceyx cyanopectus. Next base: position 21,253 of record VYZU01042512.1, read on the forward strand.
TTCAGATCTACATGTTTTGCATGCAACATTTCAGATTTACAATCACAAGCTTGTTTCATAAACCATTAAAAAAAAAAAAAAAAGGTAAGGAAACCTACTGAAATCTACATAATCTAAATATAAATTAATCAACTTTAAAATGATCAGCTTTTCACTTTCAATTTTCACTTTCCTTTTCATAATTTCCAATGAACTTAAATAGATTGTCTATTGTGATTTTTTAAAATCTAAATATTAGAAAATCTATAATTTAGATTTTTTAACACTTATTCTTTTTAATACAAAATGCATCAATAACTTACCTGGCAGTCATCTGCTAATACTTATTTTCCTTTAAGGTGATGGTCTCTTGGGTCATTTAGAAAGTGTGCTTAACCTGAGGATGAACCTCACTTCTGTTCTCAGTGAGATACAACCGCCTCTAGTGGTAGAAATCTGCCACCCACTGAAAGACCATGAACCCACCACACAGTTATAGCGGAGAAAGACAATATGGCATCTGGCAATGGATTTCGTATGCCCTGCCATGTTGTCCTCCGAACAGATATTAGGGTGGTTGAAGTCCCCCATAAGGACCAGGGCTTGTGAATGTGAGGCCACTCCTGTCTGTCTACAGAAACCAGGTGGAAGCCTGGCACCATAGTGTGGAAGTATCCATGTACAAGCCTAAATACCATAATTCAGTTAGGCCTCATAGTAAAAACTGAATTTAATTCTCTGAAAGAAGTGAGATTCAGACAATGAAAACAAATGGGCAGAATTCCAAGTTTGGGTAACTATCATATCCAGCACACCTCAGGCTGTGGGTGTCTTAAGAGTGATCATCTCACAGAAGGTACCATTAAAATTAGCTTCACTGGCAAAGGGAGAGATCAGACACGCAACCTAACATGAAGCATTTGCTTCATTGCTGTTGAGGCCTGAGGGCACAATACAGTAAAAAGTGTGTAACCGTAAAAAGCGTTAGGTACCGGAAGAGATTACTACTGATAGTATGCAAAGCAAATAACATCTAAGTTTTTGAGACAGGATTTGAAAAGTTTTCAGGATGGGTCATGTGACATGGCTAATCTCTACTGTAGCAGTCTGAACATGACAGCCAGGAAACTTCTCAGGTCTACATCCATAATCTGATGTCTTGAAATTATATCTTGAAGAGGGAGAAACTTGGGCTCCTTTGTTTATCACAAAGAAATGATTTGATAAGGATCTGTGAGCTCATACAAAGAGAAATGGGCCATGTTTCATCTGCAACCAGGGAGAAGGGTAAAATAAAAATTATACCTGAGGGAGATTGTTACCTGCAAAGACTAAATAAGGTAGAATTTAGCAAAATTAAGACAATGGGTGGAGCACCTGCTAGACTGAGTTGTGGCTAAGGTTTCACACCTTTAAATTTTTTTTAACAACCTCTTTCTGGCTAAAACCCTCTCAAAGTAGGTATGAGAAAGGTCCATCCAAACAACTGGTGCTTATTTCTCTCTCTGCTTCTCCAAAGAAGTCCAACTGGCAGAAAGAAGCTGGAAAAAAGAGACCTATTGTGGGTTAGCTCCATGTCAAAGGAGGGAGTCAGGCTGTGGAGATCAGCTACACTTTCCAGCCCTGTAGTATCTTTTAACTCCTTCTCAATATAGCTCCATCCCATGGTGCTACAGAGAGCATCATCCAGACAAAAAATGTTCTTGGTCCTTTATACAGCAGAAATAACTAGAAATTATATGCTATATAATATAATGGACAGGTTGGTGAAGACCTTGATATGATGCCTTGTCTCTTCTGGCTTTAACATTTCATAAAATATATTACTTTACTTATTGCTCTCTGATCAAATTCCACTGCATATGAACTAAATCACCCTCATCCACAAAATACCAGATTAGATACCACTCTGGACATGTTTCAGGTATTTTTTCTTAAGACTTAATATTAAATCCCAATTTTTTTTTTTCCATTTTTTAAATTGTTTTTTGTTTATAAGAAATAAGAAACATATTTACTTTCATTAATTATTATTTTGACCCATTTCCAGTCATATTTCATTCCATCATTCTGGTTAGTTAATATTTGTGTGCTAATTTTTTTTTCCTTTTGTTGTAAAAAAGGTAGAAATCAAATTGTCTCTGTAAAGCTACGTTCTTGTTGTTGTTGCTTTGAATGTATCAAATTAAAATTTAATTCCAGTAAAATAATTACTGACTTACATGTGTATTCATCAATTGGTTCAGTTAACACCAAACAGAGTTTTTTAAATTCTTGGTCACAATAGAAAGTCATTATGTGCTGTCAATGTTCTCCAGTGGGTGCTACATAATGAGATCAAAATACACCTTTTAAGCAGTATTCCTGAGACTGCCAATTTATGAAGCTATTTTGTACCATGCTTTCCACTAGAGACAACTGTGATATGCATGTCCCTTCCCTCACCACCAAAGACCATTCTTAGACTGAGGCGCTAAATTATTTTAGTACTGGAAGCCATTTATACTTTGTTCCCACTTCCTCCTCCAACACATATGTTTTGTGTCCTGCCCTCACAGAACACACCTAAATGTTTGAGAAACATCACACTAAGCACAAGCCCAAGTGCACATCAACTCGTTTTCCTGGAGGACTTCAAACCTATAGATTTAATGAGTAGGGTGGGGACTCTGACATCACCACCCACTGGCTAAATAATCTACTTTCAGTTTGCACACACAAATGTGATACTTCTCCAGCATCAGATACCATCTCAAAAAGATTTCTTTTATCTTTAACCTTGTTAAAACAAGATGTCTGGGTGGTAATATTTCCGTTCTCTCTCAGCCCACAGACTCTGAACAATAATACACTTCACATAGGTTAATCGAACCGAGATAATAGTGTCATAACTGAGCCAAAATTCTGGAAATCGCATAAATCAACAAAAGGAACATTGGTTCATTGAAACTTTTCCTTTGCCAGTGCAAGATGTACAACCGCAGTACATAACCATCTGGAGGATACAGGCAGTGTTTTCTTCCAGGGAAGTGGTTCTCAACTATTTTTATGATCATCTTTCCTTTTTTTTTTTTTTTTTTTCTCAAAACAAGGTACTATTCCCATGTACTTACATAACATGGGTAACTTGTTTAACCTGAACTTTAAAATTCTTGACATTTAAAATTCCCATTAGCTGGAACATTCATGACTGGGAATTAATATATAGCTCTATAGTTCTCCAATTAAGTGCTATTTCAACTCTTCAGTCTCAATTGTTATCCTAATGCATCTCAAGAAAGTTTCTTGTTGGTTCCTAAATACTCTTCAAGACTTGACATTTACACTCTTCAAGTATTTGCATACTGTTATTATGCTTCTGTTAACTATCTATGAACAAAGCTATATTTATTCTACCGTTGTAATCATTCCTAATAGTTCATCTCTTCCCAGCTTTGAACTTTTTGTTCTTCTTGGAATAATTCTTGCATATTGTCAGCACCTTTCTGTTTTGATGATGTCAGTATTAAAAATTTATGCCAGGTGAAGTTACCAGAACTGCTCTAGAGGTAATGCCTTCCTGAAAAGTGGGATATAACATGCACCAGAATGCAAACTTGAGGATTGTATCAGATTCCCTTATCTTTCTTTGTCTTCCATCCCCATACTGTTCTGGTTTACAGAACTAATTGCTTCTGCACAGGGCAGCTGAAGTTAGACAAGGTTGCTCGGAGCTGGGACTAAATGCATGAATCCTGAGTGCACTAAATGTACAATACCTCATCACTCAGAAGATTTTCCTGCCTGTTGTGTTCTCTACATAGATAGCAGCTCTATGAAATCTGAAGTTTCTTTACTAAACAAAAAGGAATACAAGGGGAGGAAAAAATGCAAAGCTGTTTATGGAAGAAACAAATCAATCTGATGGCATTAGCGAAATGTCCTTTGTGTTAAGACATTAGGTAAAACTAGGAAATGAAGTTATGTCAATGCCTTATTCTTATATATACCATATCCCTTGGACATTAACAGGACACTTTTCCACTTTATAGTTAGGTATATGAAGTTGGAGGATTCCCGTAGGGCTATGCTACATTCATGACATTTCTGATTAGAACAATAGAACTTGAACTAAATGCAACATTATTTCTACAAGTAACACCATTTTTATTTTAAAAATGAATATTCCTCTCAGCTATCTGCTCAGGCTTTGCAGTCTGCTCTATTCAGGCCTACAGCAGCAACTGAGACACATTAGTGTAACTGCATGTGTGCTATTCTGTATGCAAAAGATATCTATGAGTATTAACTAAATTTGCAAGAGGAATTAGGATCAGTAATAAATGCTTTAGCAAAGAGGCTTTTGGGAATAAAAAATATATCTTCAGGCAAAATTCTCATAAACTAGACATCATCTTTGATTTACAATTTATAGTATTTTCTTCCCTGCGTCCAATATTCTCAGCTTTAGGGCTCCTGTTCTGT